>CAUYRH010160502.1:0-58816 GCA_963574655.1 Perodicticus potto
ACAGCTTGAGGCTCTGTCTCAAAAAAAAAAAAAAAAAGAGTAGTAGAGTTAGAGGCTGGGTGCCATGGTTCTTGCCATGCATAATCCTAGCACTTTGGGAGGCCAAGACAGGCATATTGCTTGTGAACACAGGAGTTCGAGACCCGCCTGAGCAAGAGCAAGATCCCATCTCTAGAAGTGCCAGGCATTGGGGCGGGCACCTATAGTCCCAGCTACTTGGGAGGCTGAGACCAGAGAATCACTTGCGCACAGGAGTTTGAGGTTGCTGTGAGCTATGATGCTGTAGCACTCTACCGAGGGCAACATAGTGAAACTCTGTCTCAAAAAAAAAAAAAAAAAAGCAGTAAAGATGGAACTCAGGCTGGCCTGCCAAAAGTGGAGGACTCTTCAGGTGTCGGCCTGGATATTCTTAGACCAGCATTCCTGTTCTGACCACTATTACCTGACAGCTAGAGATGAATGCAATTGAAATTAATGGACAGTTAATGGCAACTAAATTGTTCCCACAAAGTGAGGCTGTTAGAATCTTATATGGTAGTTGAAAAAGTTGGGGGAAGGAAAAGGGGCATGAAAAGTGCATTTGATGGTGTAAAGCATTGGAGCTGGATGGTGTGGCGCTCTCATTCTTCCCACTATGGCTAGCGAAGGCCACTCAGTTGCCTGACTCATGTAGAATTTGATGTGAGTGGGGCACACTCTCTGGCCCTGAGCCAGAGTGAATATTCCAGCAGTCCTGTGGTAAAGGCCCTTTTCCATATTGGTCCTGACACGTCTTACCTTGTGGAATCTAGCTCAGTGTCTTCTCTTCTTGAATCGGGCAGCCTCAAATATAACAGCAAACACTTTAATAGCACTTAAATTGCTTCAGGCACGGTTTGAGCATTTTGCAGCTTTTAACTCATTATTCCTTATAGTGACTTTATGAATATGTACTATTACTGTCTTTACTTTATAGATGAAGAAACTGAAGCGCAGTTTTAAATGTAGCTTGTGCAGACTCACAGTTATTAAATGGCAAAGCAAGGAAACAAATCCATCCAGCATAGCTCTGGTGTTGGCTTTTTCCACTATGTTGTGCTTCTTTTGGGATTCCTTCTTTTTCTTATACCCATTTGCTCAAGTTAGTCGTTCATTTAGTTACTTAGTCATTAACAAACCTTCATTGAGTATGTACTGTGTGCATTGAACTTTCTAGGGTTAAAGATATAGAAGATAAAGTCCTTGCTTTTGTGAAACTTACATTTTAGTTGAAGGAAAGAAATAATGCATAACTACACATGTAAATGAGGTAGTTTCAAATAATGTTAAGTGCTTGGAAGAAAATTCCCTATAATGTTATAGGGAATGATTGGAGAGTGGGGCTTCTTCGGCTAGGATGGTGAGGAAAATCTGAGGAGGCAACCCTGTGTTGAGGCATGAATGATGAGAGGGAAGCAGCTATGTGAAGATTAGAAAGGTGAGCATTCCACCTGCTAAAACTATGAGATGGGAATAAGCTTAGCATTTTCTAGGGACAGAAAAGTAAAATAGTGAGATTTGGAGCTTAGTAAGCAAGGTAGTAACTAGTAAGATAGTGAGGTAGACAGTGTGATCTCAGGAAAGCAGGAGCAGCAACGTTCCTACGGAGTGGGAAGAGGTGTTTTATTACTGACATAATTTATGGTTGCCTGCATGCAGTTTGGGCAGAAAGCCTTCTGTCTCAGTTGCAGGCAATGATGAGTACAGTGGGTTACATTTTTTGTTTAAAAAATGATTCTAGTATTTGAAATAATGATATTATTAAAATGCCTATTAGAGAAATGTGTGAAAATTTATTCATTATTGATGATTTGATTTATGTTTAAAAAGAGCATTCTGCCATGGAAGTCTTCATAAGATCTTTCCCCAGGCCAATATCTTCAAAAGTCTTCCCCACATTTTCTTCGAGGATTTTTATTGATTTGTGCCTTAGATTTAGATTGTTTATCCATCTTGAATCAGTTTTAGTGAGTGGAGAAGGTACAGGTCCAGATTCAGTCTTGTACATGTGGTTATCCAGTTCTCCCAGCACCATTTATTGAATAGGGATTCTTTTCCCCATTGTATGCTTTGTTTGGTTTATCAAAGATCAGGTGGCTATAAGATGTTAGTTTCATCTCTCTGTCCAGATGTCTATGTCTCTATTTTTGTGTCAACACCATGCTGTTTTGATCACTGTGGCCTTGTAGTACAACCTAAAGTCTGGTAGGCTAATGCCCGGCTTTATTTTTATAATAAGTATTTCCTTAGTTGTACAGGGTTTTTTCTGTTTCCATACAAAACGTAGATTACTTTGGGAAGCATAGACATTTTAACAGTGTTGATTCCCAGCCATGGGCATGGCGTATTCTTCCATTTGTTAGTATCTTCTGCTATTTCTTTTCTTAGGATTTTCATAGTTTTCTTTACAGAGGTCCTTTACCTCTTTTGTTAGGTATATTCCTAGGTATTTCATTTTCTTTGAAGCTACTGAGAAGGGAATTATGTCCTTGATTAGTTCTCATCTTGGCTGTTAATTGGCATATACAAAGGGGTGGCAGTTGCAACAACAAAAATAAACAAATGGGACTTAATTAAACTGAAAAGCTTCTGTACAGCTAAGGAGACAGCAACCAAAGCAAATAGATAACCTTCAGAATGGGAAAAGATATTTACATACTATGAATCAGACAAAAGCTTGATACCTACAGAAAATTCAAATTATGCAACAAAACAAAAGCCAACAACCCCTTATATCAGTGGGCAAATGAGATGAATAGAACTTACTCTAAAGAAGACAGATGAATGGCTAATAAACATATGAAAAAATGCTCATCATCCCTAATTGTCAGAGAAATACAAATAAAAACCACCTTGAGATATCACCTAACCCCAGTGAGAATGGCCCACATCACAAAGACTCAAAGCTCCAGTTACTGGTATGGTTGTGGAGAGAAGGGAACACTTTTACATTGCTGGTGGGACTGCAAACTAATATGACCCTTTTGAAAGGAAGTATAGAGAACCCTTAAAGAACTCAAACTAGACCTCCCATTTGATCCTGCAATACCATAACTGGACATCTACCCAGAAGAAAAAAAAATCATTTTACCATAAGGACATTTTCACTAGACTGTTTATTGTAGCTCAATTTACAGTTGCCAAATTGTGGAAACAGCCTAAATGCCCACCATTAGGAATGGATTAACAAGCTGTGGCATTTGTACACCATGGAATACTGTACAGCCACAAAAGGATGGTGACTTTACATCTTTTGTATTAATTTGGAATGAGTTGAAATATATTCTTCTTAGTAAAGCATCACAAGAATGGAGAGGCAAGAATCCAGTGCACTCAGTTCTGATATGAGGACAATTAATGCTTGGTAGGGGGAGGAGGTATTGGGGGAGGGGGCAGGGGAGTGTAGGACCATGGTATATGACACATCTCTTGGGGGCAGGACACTATTAATAGAGGGACTTCACTCAGCAAACACAAGCAGTATAACCTGGCTCGTTGTACCTTCAATTATTCACCACCAACAACAAAAAAAGATCCAGAAGTGTAAAAAATGACCATTAAAAAAAAATAGAGCATTCTGGATGCTGTGGAGGGGATAAATGTGGAAGGACAATGGCCAGGTGGGAGGTGGTTGCAGTGGTTCAAGTGAGAGATGATAATGATTTAGATGAAAGTGGTAGCATGAACTCAGCGAGAAACAATTGATTGCATTATATATTACTGTTATTTTTTTTTTCGAGACAGAGTCTCACTTTGACACCCTTGGTAGAATGCCCTGGTGTCACAGCTCACAGCAACCTCCCTCCAACTCGTGGGCTTAAGCAATTCTCTTGCTTCAGCCTCCTGAGTAGCTGGGACTACAGGTGCCCACCACAATGTCCAGCTATTTCTTGTTGCAGTTGCCACTGCTGCTTTAGCTGGCCAGGGCCAGGTTCGAACCTGCCACCCTCAGTTTATGGGGCCAGCGTCCTACCCACTGAGCCACAGACATCACCTATGTAACTGTTCTTAATACCAGTTTTCTGAGACTATAGCACTTATTTTGTAGGGCAAAGGAGTAAATGTCTTCTCTCAGTTTATTTTCAGGCAGTAGTAGTCAAGGTCAAAATTCTCCTGGGATCCAGGTTTTATTTTTGATTTAAATGACAGATTTCCCGGGTATAATCCTACTGCCAAGATGTGTGTTCAGGATTTAGTATTAGCCTCCCCTGGACTGGCACGCCTCAGCTGCAGAGGCCAGCTTACGGGTCCTGCCTCCCTCAGTGTTCAAGATGAAACCCTTTTAAAGACTATTTCACTGTAAATAAGTACCTTCCCCATCAGATATATCTCAGTAACTTTAAAACTCCAACTGTAGAGCTCAAGTCCTTTCTGGCTCATATATAAATGTGTAGATATGGTTCTGTTGAGTAGTATACAAGCACTGATGGATGTGCTGAAGAGAATGTTCCCTGCTCCTCGTCCAGTCCAAGAGCCCTATTATCATTGGATTCTCTTAATTTGACCTGACTCAAATGAGTTTGACTATAAAGGTCACTTAACACCTGCTTTTGGCAGTCTACCAATAATTGCTGTTTGTTACTCTTTTCCCTCCTATTTTGTCTTACAAAGATGTTTAACATATTATCTGAAGAAATTAATTCAAGTAAGTCTATATTTGGATATATTTTCTGTTACTTATCTTGAAAGCCTCTGGTTAAAATAGTACATATATTACATGACCACGTGTAGTACTGATTTGAATAATACTATCATTATAAAATTTTGTGGAGGGTGAGTTTCTTTTTGTACTGATTTTCAGCCATTTTCTTTTTTCTTCAAAGAAGAGTCTATCTTATCTTAGAGTCTGTCTTTTGTGTGCTGTCACAGTCTGACATTTATTTGGGGTGCTATGACTCTATTCTCTTTGTCATTGTAAGTGTTAAAAGACCAGGAGCTGGATCGTGTGTCCATGTGGAGATCATTTCACCCCTTTCCTGGTGTTGGAAGGTCTCAGCTTGCTGAATTGAGCCTGCAGTCTCCGTACATGTCCTCCACGTCTTGGGCAAGGGGCTTTCAGTGTACCTGTGCAGGCGGGGTGGTAGTGGGGGTGGAATTTTAGACAACATTATTTGTGGCATAAAAATGTAAATAATTATTTTGCTGGGAGTTCTTACTTTACATAAAACTTAAGTAGAAGAATAGATAAATCCTCTCGTTCCATGTGAGTAACAAAAAATACAAAATTAAGCAACTTTATGTCTTATGTATGTTATTTAGAGAGATCTGAAATTTAAAAATAAATTCTGGATGTTCTAAAAATTTCTAGGGTGAACATGTAATTCAGCAGAGCATAAAGAAAAATTGGTGGCTGTCAGGGTTTGGAGGAATTCTGTTTTTAATCTTTTCCTTTTTAAAAAGATGGGCTGAATGTTTCTGTTGAACAGTTCTTTAATTATGTGGTCCTTGATTTGGTAGCCTTTTTAAACAAATGTTAGGTTTTTAAAAACCAACTTTATAGTCACGTTGCCAAAAGTTTTGGCAAGAAGTATATTTTCCTTTCTCCCATTGCATGAATAAACTAAGTGCTAGCTTTAATTTTCTTCTATTTAGTTCTTTTTGTTTTGTTTTAGCATTAGCACCAAGTAAATTTGAAAGTTGTTTATGTTGATATACATTTATCTACAATTACAGTTTGTAAAATAAAGAGCCAGAGACCATTATGCTTTTGTTACTTATAAGTACTATTTTCGATGGCTGATAAAACAAGTAATTTTATGACTTAATTATTATAATAGCATAGTTCTAATATTTAGACTAATACTCAGAAACAGGTCAGTATTTGTTATTTGATTCATTAGTATTTAGGGAGATGGTGGAGTGTCCTTTCTTTTATTTATTGACTAGAGTATAGAATGAGGTCCTAATATTACAAAATCTAATCTGAAAAAGCACTTGATTATACATTCAATCTCAGCACTGATTTTCTTATACTTCTGTTTTTTATTGTTCTTGTTAATAACTTTGACCTATAAACATTAGTTTCTTTTTGGCTGGTGTATGCCCTTTTCATATTCTTAAGAGATTAAAAACTAATATTAATACAGGTCTTTTATTGTATCTTTTTTCCTTTTAAACATAGTTACTGTCTGGGTCCAGTCAGGAGATAGAAACCACAGAGTGGTTCAGTAGGGTTAAGTTTTATAGAAAGAATCATTAAGCTCTGATAAAGAGTGACTACAAGACATAAGAAAAACCACATGTGGTCCCTGGGACTGAGGGAGGAAGGCCAGACTCATACGAGGCCCCTTCTCCAACACCAGGGTTCAGACCTTGTTGAAGTTCAGCGGTTTGCTCAGCTTGGAGTTGGTCTGCAGACCATGGACAGTTGTGGCAATCTGGAGTGCAGGTGATGAGTAACCTTTGTGTAGTGTGAGAAACTATAGATGAGCAGCCTGTGTGGGCCTGCAGAGGAAACTGAGGTGTTGATAAGGACAAGGGGCTTTCAGTGTACCTGTGCTGGTGGGATTCTATACTTCAGAGTGCTGGATTCTGTGTTGAGAGGTCAAGCCAAGGCTGCAAGGTTGCTAAAGAGACTTGGTATCTGTGCAGGTGCTGGGGGCGGTACTCCACATGATATCTTCACCCTCATTCCTCTGATCCACCATGCCATAGAAACCTCAGAAGAGCCTTTTTGTCTTGCAGTCTTTTTGCAGCACTATCTGCTGAGAAATCTTAAAGTGGTTCTTGCAGTAGAGATGCTTAAAGGACTGGTGTCTGTGTGGCAGTGCACATTTTGAAGGGTGAATTTGGAACTAGGAGTCATTAAATTGATAAGTGGCACAATAATGTTCCTTTTTCCAGTTTATCTTTTTGCTATACAGGTATGTAAAAATTTTTTGCTAATTAACCTTTCTGTAGTGTTTATTTCTTATGTTTGTTCTCCTTCCTTGAGCCCTGTTGACATTTTGGGTCAGACAGGTATTTTAGGGAGCTCTCCTGTGCATTATAGTATGTTTAACAGTTATGACAACCAAACTGTCTCTGGAAAGTACCAAATGCCTCCGGGGAATAAAATCTTCCTAGGTTGAGAACCACTGTTTTAATCCATGTTTTCTTCTCTGTTAGAACCAGTATAAATCTCTTATTTAATGATTTAATTGTGTTTTTAAACAGGTTTATTTTAATAAGAGGAAATCAATCTTCAAACAATTAAAAAATTTTATTTTTAGATGAGGCATTAGGAACTAACTTCTTTTTCATCTACACATGAATTAAGTCTGGATTTTTTTTTGTACAAAAGGTCTTTATTGGCAGGGGATGCTGCAGAGCAGCATTAAGGAGGAGGGAAAAGTCAGAAAGAGAAAGAGAGGGAAAGAGGGGAAAAGAGAGAAAGAAGAGAGAGAGCTTAAGTCTGGATTTTTAATAGTTTTTGTTTCTAGGTTTTTTTGCTATTTAGTTTCAGATAGGGTTAGAACTCAAAATGTTTTAATGAGATGCTGTATTCATAGTGTTGTATTGCATTCAGTCTTTGACTCAAGAGCTTGTACTATGTATGCACCATACTAGGTGCTTACGATTTAATGCTGAGGTAGTGAGTAAAATTTTAAGTGTACACAAAGACTCATCTTAGGTAGCTGTCACATTCTTGCTTGATACTTGATGGTAAAAAGATACTTTTTAAATAGAAGAATAATTGCTTCATGTATAACAACTATCCCTTCTTGGCCTTTTGGCTAAGATCAAGTATATATAAAAACTGTATCAAAGTAGCTACTGTTAGCATTAAGGTAAAATTCTGTGAGTGCATGTGTTGCAACAGTTGTGGACTTTGAATCAGAAGACCAAGATTCTACTTCTTGGTTCTTGATTAACCACATAACAACTTGGGCCATAGTTAATCGTCTGTAAAAGTGTACTAGATTAACTGGATCCAAAATTCCCTATCCTACCAGTTCTACCATAGTATGGGTCTTCCAGATTGGAGTTGAAGATAGGAGTAAGGAAGACCAAAAGCATGTCACAGTCTTCTAGGACTGGGGGTACAAAAAGAAACAACTAAATTTTTTTTTTTTTATACTATATAGTTAGGCTGGTTTAAGCAGAATCAGTAGATTACCAGTAAGTTGGATTGGCCAAGTCTAGTAGTAGAGAATGAGCTTTTAATCCCAAAATGAACTGAAATTCTGAATCTACTTCCTTGTTTTACTGAGACTTGATTCTGATAATAATTTCTGAGTATAAAAAATATTAAGGTGGGACTGTAGGTAAGTTAAAAAGGATTTGCTTGCTGATTGTGGTGGTATGCATTCGTTGATAGTCCTACCTACCTGGGAGGCTGAGGTGGGGGGATTGTTGGAACCCACAAGTTTAAGAGCAGCCTGGGCCACATAGGAAGACCAGGTCTCAATCAACCAATCAATAAATGGAATTGCTTAAAAATGTGAGAGAAAGTATTTGTAAATCACATATCAGATAAGGAGCTTGTATCCAGAATATATAGAGAACTCGTAAAACCCAACAATAAGAAAACCCCAGTTTTGGCTTGATAGATTTTTCTCTGGAGAAGATGTACAAATGGCCAGATTTTTCTCTGGAGAAGATGTACATGAGAAGGTGCTCAGCACAATTAGGCAGTGGGGAAATGCAAATTAAAACCACAGTGAGACACCACTCTGTGTCTACTAGGCAGGTTATAATAAAAGTGACCGACAGTAACAAGTATCAGCAAGGATGCAGTGCAAATTGGAACCCTTACACATTGCTAATGGAAATGTAAAGTAATATAGTCTCTTTAGAAAACAGTTCAGCATTTCCTCAGAATACAGTTACTATATATTAGTCAAACAAAGTTACCTTAAGACCCAGTAATTGGACTTCAAAGTACATACCCAAGAGAATAAAAAACTTACAGCCACACAAAAATTTGTGCACAAATGTTTATAGTAGCATTATTTAGAATACTCAAAAAGTAGAAACAAATCACCTGATGGATAACCAAAATCTGATAACACCATATGAAAGAACTTTATTCAGCCAGAGAAGCAGATTAAGTTCTGATGCGTACTACAACTTGTATGAATCTTAAAAATAATATGCCAAGTGAAAAAATAAGGCAGATGTAAAAGACAACATATAGTATGATTCCACTTAGGTGAGATGTTCAGAGTAGGCAAACCCTAGAGGTAGAAGAGATTTCTGATGATTTCCAGGGGCGGGGGAAGAGATGAATGCGTGTGGCTATTAATAATTAAAGGTGTTTTGGGAATAATGAAAATGTTTTGAACTCTTGAGTATACTAAAAGCCATTGAATTATGTACTTTAAAAGGGTGAATTTTGTTGTATGCAAATCATTCTCTCAATTTTTAATTAAACTTGAAAAATTTATGAAGGAGTTTATTCAGTCTGAGATTAGGCTTCACTTGGCAATTCTTAAGTGTCAATTCCATTTTTCTTTCAAACCTTTCCTATAATTTTATCCTCTTTGTTTCTTTACACAAGTTCTGGTTAACATTTAGGTTACTTGAAGCTGTGTCTATAGTTTAGCAGAAGGTATAGGATCAAGAGAGTCAAGTCATCTATTCCTTATGTGGTGTTTTATGCTGTGATAACACAAGTAGTCATATATCTGTTAGGGTTCCATTATGAGGAAAAACTGTCGATATGAACATCTAGAAAGAGGAAACAATATGTGGAAAAATTAATTTTCTTTCTTTCTTTTTTTTTTTTTTTGAGACAGTGTCACTATGTCGTCCTTGGTAAGAGTGCCATGGCATCACAGCTCACAACAACCTCCAACTCTTGGGCTTATGCAATTCTCTTGCCTTAGCCTCCCAAGTAGCTGGGACTACAGGCGCCAGCCACAATGCTGGGCTATTTCTTTGTGGCAGTTGTCATTGTTTAGCTGGCCTGGGCCGGGTTTGAACCCTCCATCATTGGTGCATGTGGCTGGCACTGAGCCTACTTTTATTTCTTGTTTTATGTTTAGTTATGAGAAGATAAGTTAAAAAAAAATTGCTATATGAATGATATCCTTTCAGAAACTTCTGGGAGCATGTTTAAAACTTGTTGTGTGAGTTATTTCATTATAATGTTCATTTTTAATAACAATTTATATCATTACAGATAGATTTGACCAATTTTGGGCCATCAATCGGAAGCTCATGGAATATCCTGCAGAAGAAAATGGATTTCGTTATATTCCCTTTAGAATATATCAGGTAGGAAATAACATCTTAAAAACTGTCCATTTTTGAAAGCCTTCTGTCTTCTTGAAGCATTCGAGTCCAAAACTCTTTAACTGAGCACTGTTCGGGTTTTTTAGATCTTTGTCTTTTGGTGGCAGTCAGTTTAGAGACTGTACTGAAATATTTAGTTCAGGTAGTTGATATTCATTATTTGAGGATTTTTATTGGCAGATTCACTTACTGGCTAAAATTTATTTGTAACTCCAGAGTCAGTACTTGGAACACTTTTGTGATCATAACAGACAGATGCAGAGCAGTGCAGCATTTGATTCACCAGACATGCGTGTTCCCTGCACAGATTAAACAAAACGATGCTCTACCTTGTTTCAGCTGTTGTACTGTAAACAAGTGTTCTCTTCATAGTCTGTTTAGTGCCCTTTTTTCACATTTTTGTACTTTTTGTTAGTAATTATGCTATTTAAGATAGACCCCAAGCATATGCCAATGTGCTGTTTTTAAACAGAAGCACAAATCAAAGTTAGGTTTTGATTGATTGGTAGACATGTGATTGCTGCTCACAGAAACATGATCCCCTGTTTCCTCGAGGAGCAGTGGCTCAGTATTTGTCCATTCAGCATTTGCAGCAACTGTATACAGCATAACTACGGCAAATAACAAGAACCGACTGTATTTATTTGTTTTAGGTGGTGAGTCCTCAGTGTTGTACAGCAAAGTAGACAGTAGGCTGTCAAGTCTTTCTTACAGCACACTTGTATGAGGTAAAGAAACTTCATGTTCTGTAGAGTCCTTTAAAAATCCTGTGTGCTTGGCATATAGCAAATATTAAATATTTGTTGAATGAATGATATTCTTGGAAGTGAGTTTCTTATAATCGTGAAAAAGCATTTAATAACAAGAATTGGAAACATAATTTCATAGGCATAGACTCTAATCTACTAGGACTTCCACTCGAGCTTAAAAGATTTTGTTGTAATTTCCTTTTGTAGCCATTTTCAGTATCCTGCAATCTTTACTAATAGTTACAGCCATAGTTATTTTTAAAGCTTTTATAGAACTATCACATATCTGTGTGTTCAAAGAGGAAAACAAATTATATAATTAAAGATAAGCCAACAAACAAAAATCTCAGTGTACTGAAGGAACAAAGATTATTTTTTTAATTTAGTGATGCAGGTGTAATTTTCAAGCGGTTCATATTTTTCCTGAAATGAAGGTTATTATTTTATGTTTATGTTGTGTGTCTGGGATCTTAAAAAGTGTCTTGCATGTGAATTTTTGTTAGTTCCTTAAATCATTTATCATTTATTAATTTTATTTTCATTATATTTTTATTGTATTGTGAGCTCCGTAGTAACATACTATAAAACATTTCCATAGCCAAGTAAAATATAGTATCTTACTTATAGAATTTAGTTGAATAAAATATACCACAGACTCTGAAGACATTTCCAAAAGAAGAGTTCCTAAATGGTTTTGCTATGTGTACCTCTGAGCACTTCCCTGGTTACGTTCTGGCATATGTGTTTAACTAAACTGTGTTTTTTTAATTGTAACACTAAGGTCCTATAGGAAAAGTGTATTATACTTACTGCATAATTATTACAGTCAGAATAATAAATAGTACAGGTAGGTATACAGAGGAAGGGTTTTCTTTTTTTAATTTATCGTTCTGTTCCAGCAGGAAACTGTTAGATTATCCTATACTTCTTTATTGTGGTATCATAATACAGAAGGATTCAGAGAGATAGGGAAGAAGAGAGGGAAACAGCATAAAAGAGAGAATGTATGTGTGACAGAGAATGGTTTTTATAATAAAGTTCTATAATTAGATAGAAAGTGGTAAGGTGGAGAGTTCTCAAAATTTGGTTGACCAAACCTGGCTGCTACATGGGCCTCTTCTCAGGGCAGAGCCTTCTGCCTGATCATTCTTATGTCAGGGTAGTTGGGCAGTTTTTCCTTAAACAGAAAGAGACAAAGAGCCTGCCCGAGGACTTTCTTGGTTCTCAGTTTACCTACTTAACTTTCCTTTTGGTTCTTAATTGAATTTGATTAAAATATTAGAAGTGAAATATGTAAGTGCATATAAAAATCAAGGAGTCTTGGTTTTTGCTAATTTGTCATTTCCTGGTTTTTCCCAGTTCCCTATTTTGTATTTTTGAATATTCAGTTCATGCCTTGACCAAAGGAGGATGTATCTCCACTTTGCATTTTCCTAGTTACATGGTATAAAAGTATCATCAGATTTCTGTTGCTGACTTCTTTAGATCTGATTAGTTTGTATGGTTTTATTATTCTGTGTAATTTTTATTTATGCAGCATTTTAGTTAATTAGCATCTTTTATTTTTTAAACGTATTATTCGTAAATGTACTTTTTGAGACTTTAAGTTAGTAAGTAAATTTAAAACCTAAAAATCAAAGTTTATTAATAGGTAAATGAACAGCATGATTTTTACTAAAATATTTATTTTATCTTGTAGAATCCTAGAATAGAACAGATTCCCTATATAGTAAGGGGGAGATAAAGGGATACTAATCATGCCTGAGTGAAGCCAGTTTTATCTTGTTCAAGCCATCTTAGGACAAAGGAATCATTATCTGATTTTATATGTGAGGAATCTGAAGCTCAGGAATTTTTAAGTCACTTGCTCAGGATGACATAAATGAAAAATGGAAGAACCAGAATCCAGACCTAGGTCTGATTTATAAAAAAATATGATTTGGGTGTTCTGCCCCCATAGCTCAGTGAACAGGGCTCTGGCCACATACACTGAAGCTGGTGGGTTCTAGCCCAGCCTGCTAAACAACAATGACAACTGCGACCAAAAAATAGCCAGGCATTGTCAGGGGTGCTTGTAGTCCTAGTTACTTGGGAGGCTGAGGCAAGAGAATTGCTTAAGCCCAAGAATTTGAGGTTGCTGTGAGCTGTGATGCCACGGCACTCTACCGAGGATGACAAAATGAGACTGTGTCTCAAAAAAAAAAAATGATTTTTATTTATGAATTTACAGATTTTTCAGAACATAATTATCACAAAAATGAAGACCAGCATCACAAAATGAACTGATAGGAACCTAGAAAGCCTGTGATTGATAGTGTTCTTTAAAGACTGACTTTCATAAGGATTGTTATCAGAGTATTTCTTTTTCATCTGTAATTCGTTTATCATGAGCTCAAAATGACTATAAAAATATCAAGTGACAGAATTTTAGTGGTAAAAGTTAAATTGAACCAAATGCCGTCTAGAGAGTCATAGACCAAAATGTGTCATTTCTGTCATTTACATAACAGTTTAGTTTGGTGTGTTGAGTTTCGGGTTTGTGTTCCTGAAATCCAGGTGCTTCATATTAGCTAGTATTCTAGAGATGAGGTTGATGGCAGGAAGTGTTTCAGAAATGTAACCAAAATGTTATTCAGAATAGCACACATAAATAGATGGTGATTAATGAAGGTGTTTGTCAAAAAGATTTGGGAAAAAAATGACTGTGAGGTCTTTAGGTACTGGTCTTTATGTTGTAGAATAAAAATCAGGAACATCATTTCTTTTTTAAGACG
Source organism: Perodicticus potto (assembly GCA_963574655.1). Lineage (NCBI taxonomy): Eukaryota > Metazoa > Chordata > Mammalia > Primates > Lorisidae > Perodicticus > Perodicticus potto. The sequence goes on from CAUYRH010160502.1 coordinate 13,760, forward strand.
CAATGGATTTATAAATGTTATCCTGCCATTATTGTACTTTGGGTAAAAAAAAATTTTGTCTCATTCATTGATTCAGCAAGTTCATTTACTCAAATATTCATGTGCCTTGTCCTCTACTGTGCGCAGGATATACAAGTGGTGATCAGGATTATACAACACCCCTTAGCGAGCTTATAGTCTGAAGGTGGAAAGAAATTAATTGATTAAGTATGCAAACAAATATAAAATTGGAGCCATGATTACGGTGAAGAGGTACATAGTGCGATAAAAACCTAATGCAGGGCAGCTCCTGTTGGCTCAGTGGGTAGGGCGCCGGCCCCATATACCAAGGTTGGTGGGTTTGAACCTGGCCCCGGCCAAACTGCAACAAAAAAATAGCCGGGTATTGCAGCAGGCACCTGTAGTCCCAGCTACTCTGGAGGCTGAGGCAAGAGAATCGCCTAAGCCCAGGAGTTGGAGGTTGCTGTGAGCTGTGACACTACAGCACTCTACTGAGGGCGATAAAGTGAGACTCTTGTCTCTTAAAAAAAAAAAAAAAAAAAACCTAATGCCGCAAGCTTTCCTTGTACAAGTTTGGAAGGTCAGAGAAGGCTGCCTTGAGAAAGTGTTGCATCCCCAAAGATCTGGCAGATGGATTTAAGGTAGACAGAGGATCATGAGAAGAGCTTGGTGACTATGAGGACAGCCTGTTTTATCTTGAGCACAGAGAGATGAGGCATTAAGACTGTGAAGGTAAAGGTCAGACCATACTAAGGAGTTTTCTTTTTATCCTTAAAAAAATGGGAAGGCCTCAGGGATTTTTAATAATATGAATATTCATTCATATTTATTCAACAAAGATCACTTAATCTCCTGCTTTGTTCTTCATGTTTTTCTTTCATCCTTTTTTTTTTTCTGAGACTTTCTCACTCTTTTTGCCCCAGGTTAGAGTCAGTCTAGCTTGTAACAACCTCAAATTCCTGGGTTCAAACAGTCTTCCTGCCTCAGCCTCCCAAGCAGGGACTACAAGTACCCACCACAATGCGTGGCTGATTTTTCTATTTTTAGTAGACATGCGGTCTCGCTCTTGCTCAGGCTGGTCTCAAACTCCTGAGCTCAAGGCATCATTTTGCCTTGGCCTCCCAGAGTGCTAGGATTGCAGGTGGGAGCCACCTTGCCCAGCCTTACATGAGGCCGGTTATGAATCTTCTTAAGAAAAATCTAATGATGTTATTTTTTAATTTTAAATGAAAATATGAAGCTGATAAACAGTGCTAGTTTGCTAATAAAATTAAAATCATTCCACCAGGCACAGTGGCTCATGCCTGTAATCCTAGCACTCTGGGAGGCCAAGCTGGGTGGGTGGATTGTCTGAACTCATGAGTTTTGAGAGCAGCCTGAGCCACAGTGAGATCTCACCTCTAAAAATAGCCGAGCGTTGTGGCAGGAGCCTGTAGTCCCAGCTACTTGGGAGGCTGAGGCAAGAGGATCGCTTGAGCCCAAGAGTTTGAGGTTGCTGTGAGCTGTAATGCCACGCTACTCTACTGGGGGCAATAAAGTGAGAATCTGTCTCAAAAAAAAATAAAAAAAGTTAAAATCATTCCTACTTGTCTTTAGAAGAAGTTTATCAGTTATATGATAGTAAACTAAAGTAGAATTTGAACTTGGTTTTGTTCCCTTCTATAATCCTCAGAACTCTACTCCCTTTTCCATTTATTATTTTGATGTAAAATTGTTCATTCACTTCATTAAAGCTCCATTAATATTTTAATTCTTTGGGGAGCTTTACTAGCCATTTTACTTAAGCAAATCTATTTAACTTCTATTGTAATGTGCTAAAAATACTTGAGAATATTGTTACTTAGGAGTTTGTGGGAAGAAAGAGTACTTTTTTAAAGTGGAAACTAGGATGTCAGGAATTAACTTGGCACTTCCTAAAATGAAGAAGGAGCCAAATTTTAGACTCTGTTTCCAGATGTGAGTTATGAATTTTGAAAAGTGAGGACAATGGAAATGTGTGGCAAATTATGGCCATGTTTGTTAAGATTTCTCCCTCCAGGGTTGTGGCAATATTGGTGAGAAAATTACAATTCTCCTCTTCTGTCGTCATCGTCCATTTTAGTAGATATCTTGCAATAATATCTAACAGAAAGCCAGACACCATGAAGAGGGACTTGTTTAGTTAACTGAATATTACTGCTTTTCACTTAGTCTTTTAGTCATTTCAGAAAGATACGCTGTATAATTTATAATACATTTTGAATTTTGCAGAGATAGTATCTTTAAAATAAACTTTCTACAAATATTCTCTGTTCCATAGCTAAATATATGTAACTTTTTTTTTGTTATTTATAGTGCCTTTTCTTTTTAAACAAATATTTAAATTTTTGATCATAGTAAAATATATATAATGTATAATTTACTATCATAACCATGTTTAAGTGTATAGTTCAACAGCATCATTTACATTCACATTATACATTCATTCTCCAAAACTCTTTTTGTCTTGCAAAACTGAAACTCTATACCTATTAAACAGCAACTCCCTTTTTTTCTATTATTTTTCTCTCTCTGCGTTTGATTACTCTGAGTACCTCATAATAGACGAATCATACACTGTCTTTTTGTGATAGATTTGTTTTATGTAGTGTAATGTCCTCGTGGTTCATCTGTGTTGTATCATGTGTCAGGATGTCCTTCCTTTTAAAGGCCTAATAATATTCCATTGTATGTATACAATGTATACACTACATTTTACTTATTCATACTTGAGTTGCTTCCACATTTTGACTATTGTAAACAAAGCTGTGAACATAAGTGTGTTAATCCATGAATAAGCAGGATGTATGTGTGTGAGGGGAAGAAGAACGAGAGAGAGAGAGAGATTTAAGGCATTGACTTACATTTGTGGCAGCTTGGTGAGTCCAAGATCTGGTGGGGTAGGTTGGAGGAGACTCAAGGAAGATTTGCAGCTAAAGTCAAAGATATTCTGTTGGTTGAATTCCTTCTTGCTCAAGCTGATTAGATAGGCTGACTCACATTACAGAGGGTAATCCACTTTACTCAGAGTTCATCTATTAAAATGTTAATCCTATTCAAAAATCACCTACACAGAAATATTCAGGAAAGTTTTGGAACGCATATGTGGGCACCATGGCCCTGCCAAATCAACATTTAAAATTAAACATCGTAGTACTTGCTGCAGCAACACATATACTAAATTTGGAATGGTATAGGAAAGATTAGCAAGGATAACATGCAAATTCATGAAGCATTCCATATTTTTAAAAAAGTTAATTATGATAATAGATGCACTAATATCTCTTTGAGACCCTGTTTACAGTTCTTTTGAGTATTTGCCCAGAAATGGAATTTCTGTATCATAATGATAATTGTAGCTGCATGACTTTACATTCCCACCGACTCTGCACAAAGGCTTTCTGCTTTTCTACATCTCCTTCACCAATTATTTCCTATTTGTTTTGTGTATTAGCCATCCTAATGGTTGTAGAGTGTAATCACCAGTGAATGGTGGTGTTTAGTATCTTTTCATGTGTTTGTTGTATAACTTCTTTGGAGAACTACCGATCTATTCAAGTCCTTTTGCCTAGTTTTGAATCAAGTTTGGGGGTTTTGTTGTGGAGTTGTAGGACCTAGTTTATTCTTTTTTGCTGGCAGATCACATTCAGTCTGTGGATGCACTGTAATGTGTTCATTATTCCCTATTGAGTTTTCTTTTTGTTTCTGGTTTTTACCATATAAACAGTACAGCAGTAAACAGTATTTTATATATATTCTTTTAGGTATGGAATAGGTTCCCCAAGTGGGGTTTGGGATGAAAAGGTAGAGATTCAAAAAAAATAAATTTGCTAGGTTAGTTTTTAAAAATGTATCAATTTAAATTTCCACCAACAGTATATGAGGGTATGCTTCTCACCTACATTTCTACCAGCAATAGGGCATTGTAATTCTCACTTTCAGAAGTAGTATCAGTATTAAAGAAATACATCATTTCTTCTTCAATTAATATTTCTCTTATGCTCAGTGAGTGTATAAATCTATTTCCCTTTTTTGGCCATTTGGATTTCTTTTTTTTGTAAATTGACTTGTATTTTGTTTTGCCTGTTTTTCTTCTGTTATTTTTATTTTATAAAATGTTAATTTTTATAGGTATTAACCTTTTTCTGTCACATTACAACAAAATTATAACTGTACAATTTTTATGTTATCTTTATATGAGAAAAAATTTTTAAATTTTATATATCAGATATATTCTTTATATTCTATATATTTCTTTTTCTTGTATGTGGACTCCTTTCTTTGTTAAGAAGGCCCCTCCCCACAGTATATTGTGTGAGATAGGTTCCTGCTTTATTTGCTTCCAGATGATAACTATCAAAAAGTTGTGCAACTTTAGATCACCACTCTCTAAATTTTAAAACATTTTCGTCATTCCCCAAAGAAACCCCATATCCCTCAGCAGTCACCCTATCCCTCCTCCCCTGGACCTCTGGCAGCTACTGTTCTACTTTGTCTGTGGATTTGCTATAATGGAATTTCATGTAAGTAAACTCATGTGTGTCCTTTCACATCCGCCTTCTTTCACTTGACATAATATTTTCAAGATTTGTCCATGTTGTAGCATGTATCAGTACGTCATTCTTACGGTTGAATAGCATTCTGTTGAACGGATATACATTTTGTTTATTCACTCATTAGTAGATGAATATTGGGTATTCATCCATTTTTTAGCTATTATGAATGACACTGCTATGACCATTTGTATACAAGTTTTTGGGTGGACCTATGTTTTTTCAGTTCTCCTTTGTATATACCTCAGAGTGGAATTAGTGGATCATATGGTAACTCTTTGCGTAACCTTTTGAGCAACTGTCAAACTGTTTTCCTAAGTTGCTGTGTCATCTTACATTCTTACCAGCAATGCACATGTATGAGGGTTCCACTTACTCCTACTCCATATCCCTCCCAACATTTGTTACCGTGCATCATTTTGATTATAGTTATTCTAAAGGCATATGAAAAGTTATCCCATTGTGATTTTGCTGTGCATTCCCCTAATAACTGATGATTTATATTGAGTACCTTTTTTAGTTTGATTTTTTTTTTTTAATAGGTGGAGTCTTGCTCTGTTACCTAGGACTGATGTGATCATAACTCACTATAACCTCAGACTCCTGGGCTTAAGTGATCCTCTGGCCTCAGCCTTTCAAATAGCTAGGACTATCTATGGGCACGTGCCACCATGCCTGGCTAATTTTTTTTTTTTTTTTTTAAGAAATGGGGTCTTGCTATGTTGCCCAGACTAGTTTCAAACTCTTGGTCTCAAGAAATTCTTCCACTCTGGCCTCCCAAAAGTGCTAGGATTATAGTGTGAGCCACCACACCTATCATGAGCATCTTTTTTTCTCTTGCTTACTAGCCATTTATACATTATCTTAGGGGAAACATCTCTTTAAATTTTTCGTTTGGGTTGTCTTTTCTTTGTTGATTTGAAAGTATTCTTTATATAATCTGGATACTTCATATAGACACCTACTAGATATATGCTTTACAAATTTTTTTTACATTCTGTCTTGTCACTTGGTGATGTTCTTTGAAGCACAAAAATTTTTAATTTTTGTAAAATTTGGTTCATTTTTCCGTAGTTATTGATGCTCTTGTATTGTCACTTCTGAGAAACTATTGCCTAATCTAAGATAATAAAGACTTATGTTTTCTTCTAAAGTATTATGATTTTAGTTCTTCCATTTAAGTCTTTAATCTATTTTGGGTTGATTTTTGTATATGGATGAGATAGGAATCCGTCTTTATTCCTTTGCATGTGGATATTCCAATTCTCATGGCACAATTTGTTAAAAAGACTTGTCTTTCCCTTATAAATTTGCTTGGTACCCTTGTTGAAAATTGCCAGTAAGCATATGGGTTTATATAGAGAGTCTCTGTTCTATTTCATCGATCTGTATGTCTTTGCTTATGTCAAACCCACCTGTCTTAAATCTTAAGGTTTTTAGTAAGTTTTAACATTGAGAAATATGACTCCTTCATCTTTTTCTTTTTTTTAAGATTATTTTTTCTTTTCTGAATTCCTTGTATTTCCATATGAGTATTCCTTGTATTTGCATATCCTTAAGCTGAGGATCAGTTTCTCAGTTTCTGTAAAATAGTAAGCTGACATTTTAATAGTCACTGTATTGAATATGTGGATTAATTGGGGGAATATTGTTATCTTAATGAACATTAAGCTTGTCAGTTGTTGAACACAGGGTTTCTTTCCATTTATTTCATTCATCTTTATTGGGTTCAATAATATTTTATAGTTTTTAGTATATAAGTCTTAAACTTCTTTTTTAAAATTTATTCCTAAGTTTTTTTCTTTTTAATGCTATGAAATTAATTTGGTTTTTATTATATATCATTTTTGGATTGCTCATTGCTAGTGTATATAAATAATATTGATTTTTGCATATTGATCATGTGTCCCACAACCTTGATTAACTCATTCCTTAGAATACATAGATCACATTGTTGCAAATATAGCTCTACTTCATTTCCAATCTGAATGTCTTTTTTTTTTCTTTTTCTTCTTAATGTCTCTGGTTAGAACTTCTAGTACAGCATCAAAATAGAAGTGGTAAAAGCAGATGTTATTACCATATCCCTGGTCTTAGAGAGAAAGTTTATATTCTTTTATCATTAAGTATGATGCTAGCTCTAAGTTTTTGATAGATATGCTTTATCACACTGAGTTCTCTTCCATTCTTCATTTTTATCCTTTTCCTTTTTTTTTTAATCATGAAAGTGTATTAGAGTAAGTGAATGCTTTTCTGTGTCTGATCAAATAATCATATGGTTTCCCCCCCCCCTCTATTCTGTTATTATGGTGCATTGATTGATTTTTCTTTTTTGAACCCATCTTAGATTCTTGAGATAGATCCCATTTGGCCATAATGCCCTTTTGTATGTTGCTGGGTTTAGTGTGCTAGTTTTGTTTGAGGATTTTGTATCTATATTCATAAGGAATATTGGTCTCCAGTATTCTTTCTTCTGGTGTTTTTGTTTGGTTTTGCCATTAACTGTTGAGCCCCTAAGGCCATTTTTTGATTTCAATTCTTGTACTTTTCAACTCCAGAACTTTTGTTTGGTACTTTTTTATAAATTGTACTTCTTTATCTCTATAATTTCTACCTCTATTTGGTGAAAGACTTTTCTTATACTTTCCTTTCAATTCTTTAGACATGGTTTTCTTTAGTTCTTTGTACATATTTAAAATAGCGCTCTAAGTCTTTGTATAGTAAGTACGGCTTCTGGTTGTCCTTAGGAATGCTTTGTGTTGCTTCCCAACCCCCTACCCTCGACTGTATGGCCCATACTTTGTTGTTCCTTTGCATATCTTATGCTGTTTTCATTGAAAGCTGAACATTTCGTATGATATATAACCCTTCCCAAGGTTGATTTTTGTTGTTAACGCTGTTGTCTGTTTTGTTACTTTTCTGAAATAATTCTTTGTCATGTATGGTCGCTGAAGTCCCTGCTTGGTCAGTTTAGTGATTATCTACTGATCAGAAGAGATTTTCTTAAATGCCTAAAACCAGTATGTCTCCCAACCTTTTCTGAGGGGCTATTTGTGAATGTCACGGCATGCATTCAATGCTCACACAAGCAATTTACAATTATATTTTACTTTCTTGTACAGAGCCTCTAGGTTTACAGTAGGTAAGAGTTTTAGGGCCTTCACAGATTTTTTTCTGAGTATGTGTACAACTCTATACATGTGTCTGGGCTTCTGGATTACCAGGAATATGTTGGAACTTTAAAGAGCTCCCTTGGATTTCTCATTTCCCAGGTCTTTCTTTTAATATTCTGGTTAGCTTGTTCTTTGCCTCAGCTATTATTGCTACCTCAGTGAAGCTATGCTGTTGCCACTGATTTTTTTCCATGAACACTCCTGAGAATAAGGTTGTTTGCCCTGAATGAGCTCTTGAGTCGGGTCAAATAAGGTGGGTTGTTCTAGGGAACTGACAGATCAAATATTGACAGTTTTCTGAGAATGGGGCTTTGAAAGAGCTCCAGCCCCATTTTGACCTTTCCAGTGGCTGCTAGGTAGGCTGCTGTGATGCAGGCTGTTGACTTTTTTTTTTTTTTTTTTTTTGAGACCGAGTCTTTCTTTGTCGCCCTTGGTAAAGTGCTATGGTGTCACAGCTCATAGCAACCTCAAACTCATGGGATCAAGCAATTCTCTTGCCTCAGCCTCCTGAGTAGCTAGGACTACAGGTGTTCGCCACAACCCCCGACTATTTTTTAGAGACAGGGTCTCACTTTTGCTTAGGCTGGTCTTGAACTTGTAAGCTCAGGCTATCCACCTGCCTCAGCCTCCCAAGTGCTGGGATGAACTCTGTTTTAAAAAATTTCTTTCTAACTTTTTCTGTGACAAATGTAACTTTGGAAAATTAAAGCATAGAAGCTGGAAGAATTATCCAGTTTAAACCCTTAATTATAGGAATCAGACAATTTGCACAAAACTAACTTGCCCAGTATTCAATTGGATATTTGATACCAGAGCCAGAAATAGAACTTGGGTCTTGAATCTTCGGCCTAGTTCTTTTTCTATACCAAATATTGGATTATAATATAATATGGACACATATGTATAAAATACTTTTTTAAATATTATACCATGGTTTTGTTGAAGTATATGTAATTTGTCTTAAGTAATAAACTATGAATTTCTCAGGGACAAGGATTGTTTCATGTCTTTATATTTATGGGTGATTCTCAGAGACTTGTTTCTCACTATAATGAGTGAATGAATAATAATAATTTGCTTTAGTATTAATATTTTAATGTAAACCTTGAATCGTATTTCCTATGTACACTAATCTTTTAAAAGAAATAGGTAAATCAAGGCCTGTAGGGGGCATCCCAACACAGCAAATTTTGGTTGCCCTTTCTAAATAAAATACCTACTGCCCTCTAAGATCTTTAACTTAAATTGCTTCCTATGTGGATTTTTGAAAAATGAAAACAATTATTAATTTTAAGCTCGTTTTGGCAAGTATATTTTGAACATTTTTTTTTTTTTTTTTTGGTGCATACCTGATGACCTGAATGGGAACTGTTTAATGCAGATAATTGACTATTTTGATGAAAGCAAAGGTTATTTATTAGAGCTTTTTAAATTTTTGCTTTATTTATTAATTTCAAAATAAGTCAGATAATTTTATGGCAAATTTTATTCCTCATTTGTGGCTGGAGAAATGCAAAGTTAATGGTGTTATCCCAAACTGTAATACTAAAGTTATTAAATGAAGTAAACATTTTCTCATTACTAATTTGTTGTACTAAGCTAGGCCATTTTTTCATTTGATATTTTTGAGATTAAAAAATATTGCTACTAATTAAAGCAAACTGTAGACAAATAATAATAATAGCATTAACATTTTTGAGTACTTCATTGAATGCCAGATACTGCTTCCTACCTTTAACCCATTTTCTTCTACTAGAGAAAAATGCATGAACAGAAAGTAAAAATGTTAATATCCTCTCTTTAGTGTGAAGAGCCTGAAATAGCTAGTATGCTGGGGTCTTTTTCTCTTTTACTTACGTAAAGTTCTTTTCTCTAATTATCAGTAGAGAAAGTTTTAGTGATTAGATTAAAGAATGAGCTCTCAAATTTACGAGTAGAATGAACTCATTGCCCTGTGCTTATGCATGTAGTAATATGGGATGATTTTAGAAGCCAAAATACGTAATACCTCATTTTAAAAGATTGTGAATGGGTTTTAATTTTTCAGTAAAAATGTTTTTTAAGCTCTTTATTCAAAGAAATTCTTGTATAAGATGCCTGGTATTTTTATGCTAGTGTAGTCTAAGACATGTAAAAATTGACTTTACCATCTTACTGTTTTCTCATTCTCACCTTTTGATAATTTCACTTCTCCTTAATACTTCTTTGAGAATATGAATATAGTAAAAATGAGTTAGACTTCCACTGGTCAGTTTTGAAATTTGAGAACATGTTAAATGCAAGATGACTTCAAATGTTGTAACTGTTGAAAATAGAACTATTCTGTAGCTAGTCAATAGTATTTATATCACAAAAGTAAGATATTAATGTATAACTCTTAGGAGAAATACTTTATTTTATATTATTTTATTTATTTATTTATTTTTTTTGAGACAGAGCCTCAAGCTGTCACCCTGGATAGAGTGCTGTGACATCACAACTCACAGCAACCTCCAATTCCTGGGCTTAAGACAGTCTCTTGCCTCCGCCTCCCAAGTAGCTGGGACTACAGGTGCCCGCCACAATGCCCGGCCATTTTTTGGTTGCAGCCGTCATTGTTGTTTGGTGGACCCGGGCTGGATTCGAACCCTCCAGCTCAGGTGTATGTGGCTGGCGCCTTAGCCCGTTGAGCCACAGGCGCTGAGCCAGAAGAAATATTTTAAAATTGAGGTTACTCTCTGGTTTATGTTACTATTTATTTTACTTTTTGAAATACCTCAGACTATACTTAATATTACAGAGTTTCTTGGAAGAATTGTCACTCTGATAATACATGCCAGAGGTAACCTATATAGTTAGTCAGAGGCTGCTTTAATGATTGACTTCACTCCTTCCATTTCTCACTGACTGAGATGGGGTTTACTTTCTCAGTTTACTGCTGGCCTAATACCATCTTCGCAAAACCTAAACTTAGTCCCCGTCCAGAGAATGTTCATTCCTCCATGCTTACTACTCAAAAAGATTTCTGAAGCCCAAATTGGTTTCTTTGTGTCACTACCACATTTTTCTTTTGGTACCTTTTCATCACAGAGAATGCCAACGTTCAGAATGATGCTACTGATCGTTCATTCTACCAACAATTCATGTAAAAAAATCTGCTTAATCACTAACCTATTCCAATAGTGAAAACTATCTTCTCATTTTTTTTCGTTCTTCTCATAAATGATTTTCATATAACATGCCAGAACACACAACACCTGTTAGAACAGGATTACTAGGCTTTGATTCTTAGTAGTGGTTCCTTCTTTGGGTAAATACGAGAGTTGCTTTTTGGTCTAATTACTCATACTTTTAAAATAACTACTTGCACATAATTTCAAGTAGGTAATATACAGGGTGATCATTGTAGGAATATTATAAGGAAAAATCAATTTTAAAATACAAAGACTAGTATACAGTTCTTTATTTCTGACTTGAGCTTGGACAGTTTTATTTGACATTTCATATCAGAGTATCATACTCTCTGATAAAATATGTGCTTCAGTTCTTGGGTAATACCTGTTTTTTTATTTTATTTTTAATTTTCAAGGTTTCGTAGGATTTTATATAACTTTTGCTTTGTGATCCTTGCAGATTGTTTATAATAATAAGTACCAAGGAGATGATGTAAGTACAGATACATTGATAGATATACTGATGTGAACATTGATTTATTGATATTACACATAGAAACAGGTATTAATATGTGCATACTTGAAACTCCTAAAATATTTATTTAGGTAGGTAAGTTGCTTCTTTTGCATATTGATTATTATATATTAAAATGTTAGTTCTGTGCTAAGAAATATGATCTAGTATACCATTCAATGGTATTATCTGACTTTGATTTTTTTATGAGCATTTCAGAAAATATATTCTGTTCCTAACAGTATGTATTTCTCAACAATCTGCGTTAACAAAAGTTATCAATATAAAGGAGGGTCAATGTTGGTTCAAGGAGCCACTGTTTGAGTGTATGGCTTAGAGGGGATAGAGAGAGAGAGGTCTCTATCAATGAAATGATGAGTTTGATTATAATTAAGTTCAACAAGAATGGAATACATATTTGGAAGCCATGTTTGAGTGTACCATATGTCTACCTTGGGTGTGATCTTTTCATGAAAGTTACCATATGTATGTTGTAACATAATATGTGCATAATGTAAGTTAATTAAAATTGCACTAGTTGTGAAATTATATGAATTACTAAGCTCAGAGTTTCAAATTATTATTAAATTCATTGAAGAGTGATTTATATATAGTTGTTCACCAATATCCATCCATGAAGAATTTATTCCAAGATTTCCCTTGGATACCAAAATTCATAGATGCTCGAGTCTCTTATGTAAAATGACAGTTATTTGCCTATAACCTATGCGCATGCTCCTGTAATCATCTCTAGATTACATAGTAATACCTAGCACAATATGAGTGCTAGGTAAATAGTTACAGTACTATGTTTAGGGAATAATGACAAAAACAGCCTATACATGTTCAGAACAGTCACAGAATTTTTTCCAAAAAGTTTTGATTCATGCTTTGTTAAATCCACAGATGGAGAAACCATGGATATGAAGGACTGAGTGTATTAGATGTGTGGCTAAGTTAATAATGTGCATGAAATTTTGAGAGGCTAAACTAATGTATGTTATTGAATTTCATTTAACCATGCTTTGCATCATATTAAACTTGTCTTCATAACGTTTGTATATAGAAATTGCATAATGAAATGTAGAAAATCAAAACGTATTTTAAGAAATAGCATGTTTTCAATGCTAAAGACCCAGAAATCTAATGTAGTACTTACTGTTAACATTTTGTCTAGATTTGTCAATGTGTAGATAAGAACTGGATTCATTTATATATACAAAAGGAAAGAATTTATTCTGCTTGTTTATTATATAAAAAAGAAATAAAATACTTCAACAGTTTTTTGTCCTCTTAGTCTTTTCTTCTTTTCTTCCTCTTTTTTCTTATTTTTTTCTTCCCATTTTTTCTTTTTTCTGCATGTTTTTATCCCACCTTTCCCCCCTCGCAGAATCCTCCTTTTTCTGCCTCACTAATCTGAAAAGTGTTTTTACTACATAGTAAAAGCATTTCCTATTTTAATTAAACTTTTGAAGTTTACTTTTAAAAGCAGAGCTTTGCTAAAGGAAAAAGTTCCTCGATTAGCTTACATTTAAAATCCTTTTCATCGTGATGAGGGTAATTATCTGTTACTTCTAAGAAGTAAGCCGTAGCTAATTTCTGCCTCTGAGTACATGTTTAAAGTAACTTAGAATCAGCTTGGGACAGTTCTGACGTCTGCTTATGTAATGCAACATCTATACTTTTCACTAGGTATTCATTTTAGCTACAGATGCTTCATATAAAACAGGGTAGAGTAGCTTTCACAAGGATCTACACATCAAAGTGTAACTTGAACTCTGGTTTTTACATTGCTTGAGGAGCGTTAACGTAGTAGAACTAACACATTTTGTTCTTTCCCCTAACACATTATCATTTTAGAGTTTTTAATACTTTTGACATCTTTTGTAAGCCATATCATGTATAGTTGAATAGTTTTATTACTTTGGAATGTTTTAACAACGTTCACATTAAATATTATAGTTCATTTTTTGTGTAGTAAGGAAGGTTTTACTTAACTGTGTTCATTCTGGGGAATGATGATGCCACTTTTGAGGCCTTAAATACAATTATTTTAATAAAGTACCATATGTAAAGTTGGAACACCATACTCTTCCATTCATTTCTGTAGTTTGATAATTATTCATGAGGCCAATTTTATCATCTTTTAAGGCTTGGTTCCTAAGAGGGCTTTAAAATAAGTGCAGTGATTATAGCTTTCAGCTACAGTGTGTATCCTCTTTTGTTAGTGAATTCTTTGAAACAGAGCCTCTTACTCAAACCCTCACCACACTCTCTTTTCCATTTCTCAGATGGATAAACTCACTTAAATTACACAGAACTACACTAGTCTTTGATGTATACTGTCCTCTTAGAACCCTTTTTAAAAATCATCACTTCAGTGTACTAAATAACAAAATGTTTATACTAGTTTTGAAATATTGTCCATTTTAGAAAAGAAAGCTGTAATTTGACTTGCTTAATTGGTGGTACTGGATTATATTATCTCCAAATAAAAATTAGAATACATCAGCCTACTTTGTCTCTAGGCAGTCCCCTCCCTCTTCATATATTGTATCCTCAAAATACAAATGTTTTTGTGGAGATAGGTACTTAACTCATAAATAATAGTTAACTTCCTAGGATAGGTCCATTATAAATAATAGTGAAATCCAATTATGATACCAGTTTTGTAAACCCTAACCTACATTTATAGCTTTGTTCTTTTGTCATGCCAGATTTCTAACTCAAGGATCTGCAAGAGAAAGAATTCTTTCTGAGAGTTTCTCCTCCCCATTCAGGCCACAGCAGTATGGTGGGAATCAGCTAGGAAGGAAGAAGAGGGAAGAGTTCTCGGCGACCCCAAAGGTCTCTGGGAAGGCTCAGAAACAGTAGACATAGTGAGTCCACAGTCTGGGCAATAGTTTTTAATGTCCCAGACACTGTATTTGGTATTTCCATTTCATATTACCTTTTAATGATGAAATTAGTATGTATTTTAGTACAGCCTTTTGTTTTCAAGCATCCAGAACATGAGTATTAGATGAGTTTTGGTAACCAATTAAGGCAGTTATTTAAATTCCCTCAAATAACTTAAAATTGTTATGATGGTGTACAACTTTTTAAAGATAGTAATCTATGGTTTTTATAAATTGATTATGGGAGGAATGTATCTTTTTTTTTAATTTTTTTAAATTTTTTTATTTTTTATTATTATTATTTTTTTGAGACGGAGCCTCAAGCTGTCACCCTGGATAGAATGCATCACATGGCATCACAGCTCACAGCAACCTCCAACTCCTGGGCTCAAGCGAGTCTCTTGCCTCTGCCTCCCAAGTCACTGGGACTACAGGTGCCCGCCACAACGCCTGGCCATTTTTTGGTTGCAGCCACCATTGTTGTTTGGCGGGCCCAGGCTGGATTTGAACCCGCCAGCTCAGGTGTACATGGCTGGCGCCTTAGCCTGCTGAGCCACAGGTGCCGAGCCGGAGGAATGTATCTTTGATCCTTTTTATTTGGGAGCTCTTGACCTCCTTTAAATGTTTTTAAAATTTATTTTGGAATGCATTTATTGTTTTTAAAAACTTACACACAAAACAAATGCATGGTATGATACATAGCCATAAATTAAACACTGACGAAGCTGAGCCATCACCCCAGCAGGACTCCCCCTTACCCACCTATATGAGGAGTTTAAAATAAATAACAGCTTTATTAAAGTATAATTCCAATATCATAAAAGTCACCCTTTTATTTATTCATTCTTTTGAATAATTATATTTTGAATGAATAAATAAAAGGGGGGGGGTCTCACTTGTTGCCCAGACTGGAGTACAGTGGCTGCTTATGGGTACAGTTACAGCACAGGATAGCCTGGAACTCCTGGGCTCAGTGATCCTGCTGCCTCAGCTTCTCGAAGAGGTAGAACTACAGGTGCACACCACCCCACCCAGCTCAGGTCACTCTTCGACAACATACTATTCAGTGATTTTTAAAATAGTCACAGAGTTGTACAACTATTAAACTATAAAATTCCAGAACATTTTCATTTCTCTCCCTTCCTCCTCCCTCCATCCCCTGAAAACTATTGATTGATTTTTTTGTCCCCACGTATTTGCCAATTTTAGATATTTTATGTAATAAGAATTATATAATATATGGCCTTTTGTGTCTGGCTTCTTTTACTGCATAATGTTTTCAAGGTTCATTCAATCAGTACATCATTCTTTTTATGGCCCTTTAATTTTCTCTTATGTGCAATATCCTATTTTGCTTATCCATTCACAAATTGGTAGACAATGGATTGTCTCCACTTTATGGCTATTATGAAGAAATGCTGCAATAAACATCTATGTACAAATTTTTTGGTGGGTATAATATTTTCAGTTCTCTTTTCATGTGTTTAACTAACCGTTTGTGTGTCATCTTAGAGGAAATGTCTTCAAATCCTTTGCTCATTTTTAAATTCTTTTTTTTATATATATTGTCAAGTTGTAAGAATTCTCTATATATTGTGAACACTGGTCCCTCCCTATCAGATACATGGTTTGCAGATACTTTTTCCCATTTTGTGTGGTTTCTTTTCATTTTCTTGATGATGTCTTTGAAAAACAGAAGCTTTAAATTCTGATAAAGTCTGTTTGTCTCTTTTTTCTTTAGTTGCTGTTGCTTTGGCGTTGTCGTATCTACAAACCATTTCCTAATCTAAGGCCACAAAGATTTCCTTTTATGTTTCCTTTGTAGAGTTTTATTGTTTTGCTGCACTGTTTTTCTTTTCCAGAAATTTTTCATAGTAATCAAGTACTGTGGTTTTTTAATTTCTCCGTCAGAATACATAAGCAGTGAAATCTATAAACTATCACTTGCCTTTATTTGCTACTTCTAAAAACTTCACAAGAATAAACACTCTCAAGTTAAATGTTTAGTATTCTCTGTAAAACCCCTAGAACATGCTCAGAGAGGTGAGGTGGGAGGCTCTTTGTAGTGCTTCACTAATTCCTAGTCAGGTTTAAAATCACTTTTCACCTGAGTAAGAGATTTGACTGGGTATCAAGAGAACAGAATTTCACTTTTAAAGTATTCACAGCAGCTTTTACCCAGACATTTTTTCTTTTACCCAGACTTTGATTTCTTTATTTGTACTAATTAAAAGTACTTAATTATTTTATAGAACCATACCATATAGATAGAACATGGTCACATACAAAAGTACTCATTGATTCTTCAGAAGAAAATAGTTAATTAATTATATTAGTCTTGTATTAGACTTTTTGTGTGGCTTTGTATAAAATTAGCAAAGATATTTTAAAGCAAAATTTAAACTATAATTCCCTTGGTATGATTTTGAAATCTTTTGGAAAAATTTTAGAAGAACTAACATAATTATTACTAAAAATATCAATCCTAGTACTTTTATACGAAGTTTTTCTTTGACCAATCCACTAGTGATTCCACATAGAAATTTAAAAGCAATATAATGTTTTATAAATGAGTTTATAAACAGCATCAAATTGATCCTAATCTTTTTAAATTAACAGTCATCTTTATTTTTTCCTCTGTCATACAGAACAGAAATCCAGGAGGTCTCCAATGCACCTTTTAGTCCTTCACATCCCACCAAATCTCTAAATTATGCCAGTGCAGCCTCCTAGATTTCATCCACAATTTCTCTCCAATAATCTGCAACCATCTGGGACCAGGCCTTTGGTATCTCCAGCCTAGATGATTCCTACCTGGTATCCCTTCTCCAGGACTACTCCTCCAATCCATGCCCCATCAGATGGATCTATAAATTGATCCCAATCTTAAGGTAGGGAAGTAGTGCTTCCCTATTACACATGTTATTCAATCACAGGATGTAAGAAGGACACAAACTGTTGCCTGTCTTGAAGAAAATTTGCCCCACCTTTTTATATGACAGGATATATTTGGCATTGTCTAGACAAAATTATAATATAACTATTTAAATAAGACAAAACATAAACTTCAAACCAGATTGTGGATATAATTCTGATGGGTGCTTTCATTTAATCATAGTGTCAATTAAGACACTTCTGCTTTGGGGATTAAGTGTCCCTGACTATAATAATGACAGCTTTTCAAATGTTAATTATTATTTTTTAGTGTTGTCAGGAATATTAACAGTGGGCTTCAGACTCTCATAGCATAACTATAGAAGTGCTTATTTTCAGTCTCCTATTTCCCTGCGTAAGGGATAAGATAAGAGTCTGGTGAAGTGGTACAGACTCCCACCCACCTATCCCCCCCCCCACCTTCACACCACCAAAAGACTGTTTACTGCAAAAGTTTAAAAGCATTCATTTGGAAATTGTCTGTTCTTTTTATTGAACGAGGTATTATAATGGTGTATATTTTTAAACTAATTTTAACATGAGACATCTTTAGAAAAATGTGATATAAAATTTGACATGCATGAATGTATATTAAGCTGAATATGCATGTGACAGTTTAATGCGTATGTCACGTGTCATTGTTGGTAATGTCTGGCAGCATATCCTGTGTAAACCCCTGTTTTCTTTTTCTTTGTGCCACATGATATTCATTCTAGTTAACTAAGGACTTCAAAGGAAACCAGAGGTTGAATACCAATTATTTTTCATTCTCTCTGTAATTGGTTCTTTAACAACTATAACTATTACCTTTCTTTGGTTCCACATTTAACGACAGTTTAAAAGAGAAAAATGAAAAGAGCTCATTATTAAGCACTTGTTAATTATTTTATATATCTCATTTAATTATCACAGCAATTGTTCAAAGATAGAAATTTCTTCCATTTTTCAAATTCAGAAATAGACTTCCAAAGGTTGATGTTTTTTGCTCTAGATACGTAGTTAAGTTAGGTTGGAAGTCCAACCAAGCCTTTGTTAATTCCACTGCACTTGACATCCAAGCTCCCCTTGATGGCCCGTAGCTCACTTTTCTCATCTTGTCCACTTAATTCTCACAAATACTATTATATTCCAGTTGCCCTCTGAATACTGAAATGGCAGTATCTCTTTCTCTATTTTAGAAAATCTATTTCGGGGGGTGCCTGTGGCTCAGTGAGTAGGGCGCTGGCCCCATATACCGAAGGTGGCGGGTTCAAACCCGGCCCTGGCCAAACTGCAACAAAAAAATAGCCGGTTGTTGAGGCAGGCACCTGTAGTCCCAGCTACTTGGTAGGCTGAGGCAAGAGAATTGCCTACGCCCAGGAGTTGGAGGTTGCTGTGAGCTGTAATGCCATGGCACTCTACCAAGGGCGATAAAGTGAGACTCTTGTCTCTTAAAAAAAAAAAAAATTACCTATTTCAAGTTGGAAACTTGAAGGCCTGCAGTCCCTCCTTTGTTTTCATCTTCTTTTGAAACTCTATACTGCATTAATAAAATTTTTTACAGTCTGCCGCAATTAGCATATTTTACTTTGTTCCTACTGGTCTATCTTGAACTCTTAGAAAATGAAGTTATATAACCTATTTGACAAAATGTTATCACATTAAATTTTAGTTCAGATTTTGCCATTTTCTCTGATAGCACTTTGTACCTATTTGTTATCACTTAACACTGTATTAGTTATTTTCTTAGGTTTGTTATTCATCTTTGTATCACCTAGCACAGTGATATCCTAGTAAATGTGCACTAAATCTTTAATGAATGGAGATTTCTGGCAAAATTCATCCCTGCCTTCTTGTCATTAGTCAAAGGTCCTGGACCTAGGTACTACTATTAGGGTAACTCCGTCCAAGCTATTTGTTTGTCTATTAGTTTTTGTGTTTTTGTAATTATGCCGTTGTTGTAAGCATTCTCAAAAGATTTTTTTAAACCTAGGCAGGGATTAAAAACAATATTCTTTATGCAATTTACTTATTTTGTATCATTTGCTTATTTAGTGCCTGTTACCACTACTAATGGGATTTCAGCAGCTACATGATTCTGTACTACGGTATTATATTGTGGGTTTTTTACTAAGAATCTATAAGAAAAATTTTAGGTATTCATCATTGTCACTTTTTCAGTAATGAAGTTTTACTACTGTTTAACCTTTTCAAAAATAGTTAATTTGGTTCATTGTTTTAAAATCATTGTCAAGTGAAAATATACTGATTCAGTGGCCCTAGTAATTGCCACGGGGGTTTTAATTTTAAAAGGTAGTTTTTGTGCATAGATGATCATACTTAGGGTTATTTGTGTTTTATTGGAGTTAGTAATTGTAAAACCTGCTTTTTTTTTACTGCCTTTCCGTTCAATTTATGCTACTTTTTGATATAGTAATTTTTGTAAATAGGTAATTTTATATACTTCTTGATATTTCTATAGCATCCCTTTCCTAGATTTAATTCTTAACATGTACTATATAGTACTATTTATACAGTTAAACAAATCTAATTATTTATCAATATATAAACACTTACTTCCAGTTATAGTTTTAGTGTAGCTGATGTTTTTTAAACACCTGCAAATCTAACAGGTAAAATCCTGATATACTTAAGCAACCCTTGTATGTCAAAAGCATTTTACTGAAAATGTAGTAAATCACCATCCTAATTCAAAGGACTTAAAAAGAAAGTGTACCACAGAGTAGCTGATGATATCAAAACTTGGCGCTACCCCTTGTACAATGCAACATGTATGAACTATCAATATAATATTGCTTTCTTCAGTCCAACCACGAAGACTAGAATTTCCTTCTGAGGCTCACTGGAACAAATTATGCTGTGGATTCACTTTACAGTGGTTGAAGTCATTGGGAGATCTTAAACCTGGATACTATTACTAGAATAATTCTATCCAAGTTCTGTTTTAATAAATGAAGCCCCTTCTCATCATTGGATTCTGTCTGCTGTATCAGTAGGAGACACCCCACCCCACCCCTAACATCCTCATTCCTGTTCACCTTTTAATTATGGCATTTTTTGTTTTACAGCCCAGCACATCATGCATCTGTTAAGTTTCACTCATTCTGGTTTTCTGTTCTTCTTTTTTATAACTTTTTAATCACTATTTTAGTAAATAAAATCTTCTTTTACTCTAATGGGGTTCTTCCCCCTCTTTATGGCCCTTGACTCCATAGATAGCCAGCTATATAGTCTTCTTGCTATAAAATTGTCATTTTCAACAAACCAACATTTCCGATTCATACTTTATGTCAATACAGTGTGTGAAGTCTGACGATGAGGTTTGCAAACTCATCCTAGAAGAAGTGCTACACACCTCATTGCTGAATATCAGTATGGTCACCTTTGAAGTGCTCCGCTTAGGAAGCTATGCAGTGATGCCAGTGCTAGTCCACCCTGCTAAGCACTTTTGGAGATCTTTTTCTGGAATGACCATTAGAGCTATTACCCCATAGATCACAAAAACACACAATAACAATAATGAACACCACTCAGCAAGATACTGCCACACATCAACATAAACACAGCTGTGATACACTGATATATCAAGATTATGAAACCTTACCGAGTTGTTTGTACAGTGCGTTCAGCATTAGGGAATGGTGGCAAGTTTGCGAACTTAGTTGTCACACCTTGTAGGACATAGCTCTGGTGGTTTGTCCAGAAAGAGTTCCAGAATTGCTTTGAAGGGTGGACTAGGTGCTGATATCCCTTATAATATACCTTCTTATATGACCAAAAACCAAAAGTAGCACCGGTGCAAACCTAAAAACAGAGTTGACTACAAGATTAGTATTATATATGTTGTTATGATCATCCTTGTTTTATGACTCAATACAAAATACATGTTAGTATTCAGTAAAGTTCTGTTGAGTGTCAAGTCATATTTAACAGGCACAATTAGAGCCCTTATTGAGCTTTTACTGTGTGCCTAGGCATTGTTCTAAATGTTTTACATGAGTTAACTGTATAATCCTTACAAAAAACTTTGAGGTACATACTGTTAACATCCTCCTTTTGCAGATGAAACAACTAAGGCAAAGGAGGTTTAAGGACTTGCCTAGGGTCACACAGGTACTGACTGAAAGAGCTGGGATTTGAACTGTAAATTGAATCTAATCAATCAAAGCCAAGGCTAGAACCTGTTTCTTCTGACTGACTTCAAATACCACACACTTTACACTGCTTCATGCTTTAAATTATTTGGGATATGATGGGTCTGTTTTGAAAATAGTAAGTTTATGACCATGAGATGTCAAATGTAGATTCTAAAGTGGTTTCTCACTGTAAGTGAGAAAATCCTTGATTTTCTCCTATTATTAATAGCAACTTAGACTATATTAATTTACTTGATTTTAATTCTGATACATTTCTTACAAGATTTTAAAATAGTAATAATTACTTTTGCTCTGTTACAGTATATATTTTCTGTCTTTTAAAGATCTCAGATTCTATATACATTCCTTTCGTTTTGAACTTTGGTTGTGTGCTGGCTTTTTCAGCCAGAGTAGAGGAAGCATTTTATCAGAATCACTTAAGGGGCTTTTCCTTCTACCTGAGTCTTCAGTTTTCACCTTTCTCCGCTCATTCTTAGTTGAAGAATGAGCAACAGTTTTGGTTTCTTTTAGTTGTCACTGACATGAAGCTCAAAGAGCAACTGTTTCTGATAGGAATTTTTTATGGCCTTCTGTAGTGTTGGAGTAGGAAAAAGGTTGAAAGTCAGTGCGTAAATCAGTGCTTCTCAAACTTTCAATGTGACTCTCTCAGAGATCTTGTTGAACTGCGGATACTAGTTCAGGAATTCCCAGGTGTGGCCTGAGAATCTGCTTTTTAAATAAGATCCAGGTGATAATCCAGGATGCTGCAGAACCTCAGAGCACATTTTGATTAGCAAAACTCTAGACTAGTTGTTCGGGGTTGTCTTTTAAGTGTACTGCAATATCACACCAGGAAATTACCTTTGATCTAATTCAAAAACCTTATCCAGATTTCCTTAGTTTTACATATTGTGTGTGTTTGCTTGTGTGTTTAGTTCTGTACATCTTTATCATATAAGTAAATTCAAATTATAGACCAGTTCTAATGCAGGGATCTCTTAGACTACCCTTTTATAGCCATGGCCACCTATTTCACTTCCTCTTCTCCATAACCTTGGGCAACCACTAATTTGTTCTTCATTTCTAAAATGTTGTCATTTCACTAGTATTCTGTCAGTGGAATTGTCCAATATGTGCCCTTTTGAGATTGATTTTTTTTCATGCAATGTAATTTCCTTAAAATCCACTCATGTTGTTGCATGAACCAATAGTTTCTTTCCCTTTTTTGCTAAGTAGTATTCCATGGTATGATTGTGCCACAGTTAGTTTAAGCATTCACCCATTTCAACTGGTAACACTGGGATTGCTTCGTTTTTTACTATTACGGATATGTATAACATGTACATGTATAAACATTTGTGAACAGATTTTTTTGAGAACATAAGTTCTCGTTTCTCTGGGAATGCTCAAGAATACATTGCTAGGATATATGGTTTGGTTTAGTAAGAAGAAGCCATATTCTTTTCCTTAGGGTCTGTACCATTTTACGTTTGTAGCAGCAATCTATGAGTGACCTAGTTTCTCCACCTGCTCACCAGCATTTGGTGTTACCACTGATTTTTATTTTAGATATTTTGGAGGTATGTAGTGATACCACATTATGGTTTTAATTTGTATTTTCTTTATGGCTAATGATATATGGACTATCTTTTCATGTGATTATTTGTTATCTGTATATCCTCTTTGATTAAAATGTCTGATAATATTTTTGTGCCTTTCCTAATTAGATTCTTTGTTCTTTTTTATTTTAACTGCTGAATTTGGGGTTTTAAAAAGAGAGAAGACTTTTGTTGGAAATGTGGTTTGCAAATATTTTCTCTCAATCTATGTCTTCTTTCTTTTCACAGGATCTTTTCTTTTTCTTAATTTTGATGAAGTTAATTAATATTTCCTTTTATGGGTCATGCTTTTGGTGTTAAGCTCTAGCTTAGTTTTGAATGTAGTCCAAAAGTGACTTTGCCTCTTTTCTCCTTGCCCATATAAACATTTAAACATAAGCTTCTGAATTTCATGATTCTGGACTTCTTAGCATACAGACAGATGAACTTAGAGAAAATGGTTTGAAACTAAGAGGAAATAAAACCTTGAGTCTACTAAATTTGGATAATACTAAGTTAAAATATATATGACTGTGTTATAAAACTGTATAGTTCTGGTGGTTGTGTGTTTTAAGTTACAAATTACTTTATGCCAGAATTATGCTGTCCATTTTATTATCTCAAAAACCCTACAGGATAGATACTATCTCCATTTATACACATGCATATGTGTGTACATGTGTATGTTATTATTCTGGGTTTACAGTTGAGGTTCAGAGAAGTTAGTTAATTGTACCCATGGTCCCATAATAAATGACAAAACCACAGCTTAACGCCAGTTATTTTTTGCGTCAAATCCTATTCTCCTTTAACAACTGCCTTGCATGTTTTGTTGCAGTATATGCCTTATGCAACTCCTAAGACTCAAACCTGACTTTGGTTTTGACATGGTTGTGCCTGTTACCCTCGCAGTCCATACATTATCTGACTTTCAGCTTTTTATAGTAAGCTAGTATTTGTTTTGTTTTATCAACATTAATGTTAATATTGGTTAACCTGTTTGTCTGTAATTGAAATCAAACTTTTTCCTTTGCATTTTGTTCTTGAATTTAAATTTGAAATATGATTAGACAGGAATTCAAGATACAGTTCTAACACAAAACAGTTATGAGAATTTAAGTTTTACTCCTTAACTATTTAAGAAAATATATTAAATTAACTAAAATTTCACAAATTTGACTTGTAATTTCTTAAAAATTTGGTTCTCCTGCTTTTGTTCACTGTATCTTTAAGATAAATCAATACTCTAACTTTTCCATGTAGGAAAAAGTTATAGTGGTATTGGTGCGGGTGTATGAGTAGAGAATGCCTGGGGAGCAGCCAGCCAGTAGCACCTCAGTTTTGCATTCCATTTGGTGTATTTAAGAAATGACTAAAATCTGTACTTGTAAAAGTAACAAGGAGAATTTCAAAGATGACTTTACCCAGTCATGTTACTTTTCATGAGAGAGTAATGCTGTTTCTTGGAAGTTACTGAAATAGTTTGCATATTTACATTTACATACCTATATTTACAAATAGATCAAATATTTTGCTCTATTCTCATTGTAGTGGCATTCTTGTCTGTCAGTCTAAGATACAGATTGCCAGGGATATTATTATTGTCTGATTTCATGTTACTAAATCACAGTTTATAGAATGCTTGTTTCTGGAGCTTTTAAAATATTTCTTAGTATAATTTAATCTTTCTGTAGAACTCCAGCCTAAGGTTAAAGAAGTCTGTTGAGAAAATTGCAGGAACCTGTCATCCGTTCCTATTACCCTTAAGTACCTCCTGAGAATACTTGAATGCATGATCTGTCTGTGGGGGGGCTTTTGTTTTCAGAGTATTGTCTTAGTCCATTCACACTGCTATAACAAAATGCTTCAGAGTGCGTAGTCTGTTAACTACAGAAATGTACTTCTCACAGTCTGGAGGTGGAGAAGGGAAAGGTCAAGACTCTTAACAGATTGGATGTCTGGTGAGGGCTGTTCTCTGCTTCAAAGATGGCGTCTGTTGCTGCATCTTTACTTGGCTCAAGCAGAAAAAGCCTTACAAGCTCCCTGGGGCCTGTTTTTCAAGGGCACCAATCCAGATCATGGGGGCTTTGCACTCATGACCTAATTACCTACCAAAGGCCCCATCTCTTAGCAACACCGTGAAGGCAATTAGGTTTCAGCATGAATTCTGGAAGGATGCAAACATTCAGACCATGGCAGTAACTAACTAAATTGTGTATTTTCTGTGATCCCTTACTTAGGTAGTTAATTGCTATTTGCTATCATACTAAATTTTTAAGAGAAGAATGTCAAGTTTTTAAAGGCTCTCTATAATAAACATTAAAATAGGAAATGTTTGTTTAATTTTTGTTTGGGATATTTTGGTCTTTGTCTTTTAAAATAAGTATTTTGTTATATGAGAAACAGAAATTTGCTGAGGGGTTTCTTGGTTACCGTTCTACAGAATTTAGTTACAATGCATTGATAATACTGGGCGGGAGGCTTCTCTCTACTAAGCAAATACCACATTATAAAAAGTTATCTAATGCGTGCCTTTATAAAACTCACTGAGATTTGGGGAAAAGTGGAAATGAGAGGCACAGAAATAACAGGGCATTTTTCCAATAGTGTGGTTAGAGGAGATTTTTATTGTTTTAATATGTATGTAACTGTGGTTGGCATTATAATTTTAAGGTAATTATTGCTAAGCTATCTCACAATTCTTTTGCTAATTAAGGTATAAATGAGATCTCCAACTTGAAAAGATTTCTTTGATTTTGTCACTTTCAGGTCAGACTATGGGAGGTGCATTTTGATTTTTTTTCTTTAAACTGGGAGACAATCTTGTCCTCCCTTTTTCACTGCTGCAGTCCCAGTTGTCATCATGTACACTTGCTTTATTCAGTCAGCCTCTCACTACTCATCCTGATTTTACCTCTTAACCAAGTCATCATACGCAGCACTGCTTCCCATTAGCCTGCAGAAATCCTCTTTCATCAACATCACTTCCTTTGCTGAAAAGTTTTAAGAGCCTCTTCATGACCTGGAAGGTAGAAAGCTCTAAGTAGGTGGTGGCTATTTTGAATTATTTCTACAGTCCCCTATTCATTTCTTTCTTCCTCTGAACTCCCCTAACCCTTATTGTCTTTGACTGTGCATGATACTGTTCTTGGTTTCAACTTGTGTGAAAAAGTATGAGATTCTTAAATTGAAGGATATAGATCATGTTTTTGTTTTTAAATCCCTAAAGCTTTCAGTTAATGAAGTGAATTGAATTATATCAATATATATTATTTTGCCAAGATTTTAATTATTTTCTACAGTTTATTTTCATACTTGCCATAGGCACTCAATTGTATTATTGAGTACATTTTAAAAATTTATTATGTATCTGCTGAATACACAGTATAGAGAAGTAGGAAAGGCAACTCAGAGGCTTGCTTACACTTTCGTTATTTTTTTATATTTTAGTTTATGTTAGCATTTAAAACCAGATTAAAAAAAAATTTTTTTTTAAACCAAATCTGTTTAAACCAAATCTTTGACATCTGTATGTCAAAGATGTTGAGGTATGCACATCTATGATTTAAAACAAACAAAAAAATCATCTTTAATGGTTGTTTGGAATTATATTCTTATAAAATATAAGACAATTTTCATAGAAGTTGTTATGATTTTTCTTTTCAGAAAGCTTATAATTAAAACTTAACATTTTGAAATAATACTTAAGAGCAAGAGAGAAGGGAATATGTTTTATTCTGTTTAATATTTATTTACTTTGTACTTGGCACAGTTCATCATATATTGGCACACTAAACTTAAGAGATATCGAATGTGCCAAATTATTATTAAAGATAAAGGAAATTGGGTGCCAGATCATGCAGCATGTGAACAGTAGTACTGTTGTCATCACGAAGCCTTCATCATCATTGAGATATTTAGGAAAATGAAATAATATTGAGACTGGATAAAACAATGGAATTATTAGCAATATATATATAATAGCAATGGTGCTGGTAAAAAATTTTGTAAGAGGAAATGGCTGCATCTACCATTTTGGAAATTTCCACCCTGTAGAAAAGTTAAAATAAGGCTGAGGCAGAGGATTGCTTGAGCTCAGGAGTTGGAAGCTACAAAAATCTATGCAGCTACCACTGCAATCTACCCAGGGCAACAGAATAAGACTCCATCTCAAAAAAAAAATTTTTTTTTTAAGTTAAAATAATAAAACTAAGATCATATAGTCTCTATCTGTATTCACCAGTGTAACATTTTTCTATATTTGCTCACTCTTTCTACGAACGCACACACATACACTTTTTTTTTTTAATCATTTGAAGGTAAGTTTCGGACATACTGGCACTTTCATACTCGAGCATAAATTTGTTAAAAAATAAGAACTGTCCTTATAACAATCATAATATTTTCAAATGCCCATTCCGTATTTTCCTGTTATGTCAAAACTGTCTTTTATGCCTGAATTTTTATTTACTTTCTGCAATCCAGTATTTAGCCAGGGTTTGTTTATTTTTTTAATGCCTTTGACTTTTTTTGAATAATCCTAGCCAGTTTTCTTTAGAATTTCCCACATTCTGACTTTGTCTGATTGTTTCCTAAGAATTAGAATGACCTGAATTTATCATGTTAAACATTTTCACAGTGATAGCAAATCTGTGCTGTTGTGTAATTATAATCACACTATATCAGAAATCATCTAATGCCAACATATAATTTATGATCTATTTATTTGTAATTGGCAGCCATGACTTAATTGCCTGAATTATTTTTTCATTTTTCAAATAGACAACAACTGAACGTCCTTTCATTCAGAAGCTGTTTCGTCCTGTGGCTGCAGATGGACAGTTACACACATTAGGAGACCTCCTCAGAGAAGTCTGTCCTTCTGCTGTGGCTCCTGAAGGTAATTAATCAGCAGCATTAAAACATTCCTTTTATTCCCTGTTCTAAACTCTTTATTACTATGGTAAAATAAGCATCCTGTATTTATAAATAACATTTTATTTTAGGAAGATATTTTCATTATCTTTGAGGGGGAACATCTTTTCAAACAGAAATATTGAATATTTAATATGTTATTTTATAAAGTATTGACCCTAACAGAAGGAATTGACTCTCTTTAGCAAAATAGAACAGTCTTTAAATTACCCTCTTACCACATCTCTGTTTCTTAGATTTTTACTCTATAAATTCATTTCTGGTAAATATTATTTTAATCTTACACTTTGTTTCTTAATCATAAAGAAGTCAGAGATGATAAAAATGATTTTCTTTGATAGTTGAAAATACTAATAATGGAAAACTATTTTATTTGAACTTTCTGCTGTTTTCTACTTGGATCTTCTTTACTCAACATTGTTCCTTTAGGCTTTGACATTTTAAAAGTCTGTTCAAGAACTTGGCCGGTTTGATGGTCCTATGTTTGTTTCTTAGGTTAAAGTTGTTTTCCTGTGGGCAAAGGAAAAGTATAAAAACTGCTGAAATCAATTCTGTTTTTCTTCATTGCAACATTCAGAACACAATAAAAGAAAAACATGCTCAGAATCTCATAGCTTGCAGTTACCACTTTTGACACACACGTGTGTACAGTCAGCTCTCTGTTCTGTATTAATGGGTTCCACATACACAGATTTAGCCAACTGCAGATCAAAAATGGGGGGGCAAGGAATGATTGCATCTGTACTGGAGATATGTAGACTTTTTTCCCTTGTCATTAGTCCCTAAACAATACAGCATGACAAGTTATAGGCAAATATTATACCATTTTATGTTAGAAGATTTAACATCCATGGGTGTTACTGTCTGCAGGGTTCCGGGAAGCAGTCCCCCACAGATACGGAGGGACAACTCAGCATGTATCTGTCACCACTCAGCATGGGTGTCTGTGTAAAATGTCCTGCTGCTTTTCCCCTGATCTTTACCCTATTATTCAATGACTTGACTCTCAGCCCTATTTTTGATTATTAAACTAAAGGGGAAATTTTCAGTGGCATGTTACTATGAGCAATAATGTATTATATAGACTTCCATTTGTTATACATAGATAAAAATTTTAAACTTACTATTTTAAATCCTTGATGAAGGTAATACTTTAATAGATAATGCTGTTTTTCTTATGAATATATTTAAAGTTGGAGGATTGCAGGATTACTTGCATGATTTGTAATTATACCACACAGTTAGAGAAGCATGCCAAGGCTAAGGAAACAGTTTGCCTAAAAAGTAGAATTAGAAGCAGTGGGTCTGGGGTTAATGTTGACATTCCAACCTGAATGACCTAACAAAGACTATGGAGCTCAAACTCTGTGTCATTTGGTCTACAGATACAATGATTTTCTTTAGTCAAGCATGCTTGCTGTACTGGCATTCCTGTTTGTAAGCAGCACTTTGAGAATGAACAGAGGTTCAATAGGAAGCGAGAAGAGGGGCATCTAAAATGCCTTCAGTACTAGTAACAGAAGGAATTGAAGGAATAGACTATTGACCACTATGCAAAATTATTAAAATCAAGCAGGATTTATTTTTTATTTGTTTGAGGTTGGAAATAAGTTTTTATGAAATCTTAATGTATCCTTTATCTACCCTGAACTTTACTAGATTGTATAGTCCAAGTTTCTGATGATGTCTTACACATGTCCCCCTATCTCTAGTGTTGGGGAAATATTTGCTGAACATTCCAGTTATTGAGTTCTATCTCTGAATCATCATTACCCTGAAGCATATTTCTTATGATCATTAAATCATGGAGTAATTAACATTAAATCAGTTAACATACTGTCTTAAAATTCTAGTTCATTCTTATTGCTGTGTAATTTTAGTTTTCTATAAGAATTTCAGTTAAATAACGTTTTTGACAATTCAGTGATATTTATAGAGTTGTGCGACCATCACCACAATGGAACATTTCCATCACCTCAGAGTGTTCACTTGTACTTATTTGCAGCTAATCTCTCATCCCACTGCCAGTCGTAAACAACTACTAGTCCTCTTTTGGTCTCTGTAATTTCCGTTTTTGGATATCCCACATAAGTGAAATTATACAATACATTTGTCTTTTGCAACTGGTGGTTTTCACTTAGCATGACGGTTTTGTGTTTCATCCATGTTGTGCTATCGATAGTTTGTTCCTTTTCAATAGATGAATAATGTTCCATTGCGTGGATATATCACATTTTGTTTATCCATTTTCTAGTTGGTGGGCATTTGGATTGTTTCCAGCTTTCACTTATCTGAATAGTACTGGTGTGAACCTTTGCATGAGTCTTTGTGCAGATAATATGGTTTCATTTTTCCCGGCTAGATTCCTAGGGGTAGAAGCGTATGTAAAGGAACTCGGTAAAAAGTCTCTCTCCCAACTCCTCTCTAAAGACATGTATTGCTGTTTTTGTATGTCTCTTTAGAGATAATTAAGTAAACTTTTATTCATTTCACTTTCTTCTCTTTTTGTTTTTCTTTTCTTGTATGTTGTTGTCTCTGTATTTCCTCGTATGATTGTAGGAACCTGAGCTTCCACTGTTTTTATTTTGTTCATCTTGTTACTTTGGTGTTCCTGGGTATAATTCTGGCCTTTTCTTGCTGAAATTGTTGAAGCGATGACTGTGAACATCAAGTGTGTAAATGAACAGCAGTCACAGACTTTGACCTGACAGCTTCTGTCAGAACAATACATACAGGAATATCATTTTCATGGGTCTGCATGAGAGTGGCACGCAAACTTGTAAGGCTGTTTATTTTTTAAAGACTCTTGTTCTCCTAAATTTATAGTCAGCCCTACCTATACATCCTTTCCTAGAGAACACACAGTGTGATTTCCCTTTTATTTTTTTTGAAGAGGGGGGCAATGAAATGGCCATATAATTTTAATCCACAAACCTGAAATGATGTCACATGGTATAGCTGAGTACTTTTGTGTGACAAACTTCTTCCCCACCCCCCAACTGTCAGAGTGATTAGGGGAGATATACACTTCATTGAAATGACATAAATAAATAGTACCTATGCTTTTGTGGCATTTTTGATGTTAACCTTTCATACCAAGAAGAGGCTACATCTTCTAACACTAATATCTTTTCTTATTGTCTTTTTTTCTTTTTTTGGTTTGTGTTTTAGAGGCAGGGTCTCACTCTGTCACCCAGGTTGGAGTGTAGTGCCATGATCATGATCACAGCTCACTGAAACCTCCAGCTCTGGGACCCAAGCAATCCTCTTACCTCAGCCTCCCAAGTATCTGGGACTATAGGTGTACAACACCATCCCCGGCTACTTTTAAAATGTTTTGTAGAAACAGGGTCTCACTATGTTGCTCAGCTGGTCTTATGCAATCCTCAGCCTTGGCCTCTCAGATTGCTGGGATTATAGATGTGAGCCATTGTGCTCTATTACCTTTTCTTTAGAAAAATTTTTATCTTTGCCTCTCCCTTTTGTCACCTTATGTCGGGAGATAACTGTCATTCTAAAGTCCGCGGTGAGTAACCAAAACATCAAGTCCCTGTTTCAGTAAACTGTTAATGTCTGGTTAAAGACACCTGTAGCATTTTCAAATGGAAAGCATTTTGACACACCTATTCTCAACTTAAGGTGAAAGCGAAAGACTTTAAGATTGGGTGGGTATGGATAAGAACTGGCTATCATCACATGATAAAAAGAGAAAGTGCTTCATAAAAATTATGTGGCACCATTGTCTACTACTCCCTACAACAAGTGATTCAGGCACAAAGGAATTTTGTCTTATTTCATCATATAAAAGTAGAATGTACTGTTTTTGAAGACGTGCTTTAGGTTACTATTCTCATGGAGCAACTAATAATGAGCTGTTTTGTGTGTTTCTTTCTTTCCTTTTTTTTTTTGTAAGTGGCTGGGGAAGTTAGTCAAGTTAGAGGTAACAGGAAATGACCAAAGGTGAGCTCAGGTAAATTGTTTTTGTGGTTTCAGCTGTAGTTAACATGACTCAGAGATCTAAGCTTCTGTACCAGACCTGAAGTAAAATACTTTTTACTTTGGATACTCCTGCCTTTGCCCAAGCACCTCATTTCCCAGTCTTTGAGAGTGTGTTGATTAGTCCTCTGTAAGAATTGGGCTGTTCCTGTCCCGAATTCACATTGGGTATTGAACAAACAGTGCATGGGCAAGGAAAGGCTTACTGTCCGTTGCAAATCAGTAAAGGTTCTCTGTATCTCTCCCACCAACAAATATTAATACAACCCCATATCCACTTGCCATTTCCCAATTCCATTTCTGCCCTGCGTCCTGAGAATTCATTCACTCCTTGATAACCCTTCCAACTACCATTTAACTTCTGGTTTCCACTTCATGTTATAGATTTCATCATTTATCAGTCACTTTCTTTGCATTCTGTTATCTTCTGACTCTGAGGAAACTGAAGTGTATCAAACACAGTCTCTGCTCTTAAGACACAGTCCAATAGGTGTGGGGACAGAAAGGTGTACAGTTGGCTTTGTATGGGAATGGACATATGTAAAGAATATTAGGAAACACCTAGAGTTGCTGTCTTAGGTACTCTGAAGGAGGGAGTGGAGGCTAAGCTAAGGCTTAAATACAAAGTGAACAGAGATTAGTTGAGAAAAAGGACTCAGGTTACATATGCTACATGTTCACTGTAGAGTCCCTCACCAGCTCCCCAAGGGCTGGTTGTTAGGGGTCCTGTGTGGTCTATGATGTCCATACTCTGTTTTCTGAGGAGGTAGTTATGTTTTTCCATCTTTCCCCCATCTATTGCGTGACGTTTTCAGTGAGATCAGGAGTGTTGGAGAGGCACTGAGGAACTGAATGCTGATACTGATTTAGTAGTATTTGCTTGGTTAGTTAGTACATTGAAAGATAATTTTAACAAATGAGGCTTGGAAATTAGAATACCCCATTTAGATGGTCTAACTTAAAAATTATATTGCTGGGTCGGTGCCCATAGCTCAGTGGTTAGGGCACAAGCCACATACACCAAGGCTGGCAGGTTCAAACCCGGCCCCAGCCTGCTAAACAACAATGACAACTACAACAACAATGACAAAATAGCCAGACGTTGTGGTGTGCGCCTGTATATCCAGCTCCTTGGGAGGTTGAGGCAAGAGAATCACTTAAGCCCAAGAGTTTGAGGTTGCTGTGAGCTGTGACACCACTGCACTCTACCCAGGGCAACATAATGAGACTCTGTCAAAAAAAATTTTTTTTTTCAAATTATATTGCTTTAACTTGCTTTATGAGAAACCACAGAATAATCGTTAAAAGTAAGAAAAGGTAAACACGTGACAAAGGTCACTTGTTTCTTCTTTGTTTCGTATAGTGTTAATAAAATGAATTATAATACTGTGACACATTTTTGACATAAAACAATTAGAAAAAAAGAAACATCTAAATTTCATGCTCTCCATACAAGGGAGATTCAGGTATTTGGACAAAATGAAAACTGGTTGATAATCTCATGATTTGAGGTTTAAACCAGCAATAGTCACATTTTGTCAGCATGGGGTTACTGCCCCCAGAAGAGTTAGCATTTCACCTTGCACAGAAATTTAAAAACAGAAAATCCACCAAGCTTCATCAAATTAAGGGTTATGGATGGGGAGGATGATAAAAGTTTTATAATTTCAGTAATTCTTTAGTCAGTTATGTACAATTTGAATTAGAATGAACTAGTATCCATCTGTACCTTCCCACTGATTTGGGCAATCATTTAGTTTTTTTTTTAATGGATCCAGGTTTCTTGTTTTATAAAATACGGATGTTTTCCTGCTACCACCTCACAAGATGAGTGTAGAGCCAAAAGTGTTTTGAAGTGACCCTTCGTAGTCTTTTGTATTTTTCAAAAAATACAAGTTTTACAAGTAACTTATTTTTTTTTTTGTTTCTTATACTTTTGTTAATATTTTGCACAAATAAAAGAACTGCACTTAAAAGAAATTTACAAAGTAAAGTTTGTTGTTGATAATCCCCCTATGCAAAGGAAAGTACTATGATGTTTAACATACTCAGAAATTCTAAGTGTGTGATGCTCTACATGTATCACAGCTGCTTATAAAGATAAAATGCTACCAATTATGATTAGAGTTTTTTATGCCATGTTTACCTTTTTAGAAATTACCTTCTGGACATAATTAGAAATGCTGGGAGTGTGGTTCTCATAAGGAAGAAATAAATATTTCACTAAGGCCTCTCCATAGTCACTGCCTCTTTTGCAGCCAGCTTGATTATCATCACATACTTGTGAAAATGTATTAAAACTCTTGAAGGCAAGACGTCCAAAAGTAGATCGTAACAGGTGTTTGCTACGAGTGAAAGTTTTTCATTGAGGAAAACTAAACAGCAGATTGCACATTATTTCCTCTTTCATCTCTTCGCAAGTAACCTGGAAGGTCCGTTTATAATTTTGCTGGCATACGTGTAGGATAGGGTCACTTGACTGTAGTGGGAGTTGCTTTCCTTCCTAGCCTGTCACTCTGTGCTCTTCATTGTTCTCTACTCCTCATTAGATACTCACTTTACGGAAGAAATGACAACGTCATTTGCAGTGGGAATTCCAAAAGTTCTTCAAATGTAGCCCTTCGGAGCAAAGATCTGCTATATGCATGTTTAAACATAGTAGGATCAGTTTAAACTTGGTAATTATAATGTATTTTTCTCTCTTAAATTTGTCATTGTACTATCAAATTCTAAGCTTAAATGAGTCAAATTCTTTGCTCTGATTGTTTCATTCTCTCCCCCCCCCCCCCGTACCTAGTCACAGCTCGTGGGCAGTGGTGACTAATGTTGCTGATACAGAATCTCAATGCTTAAGTTTATTAAATTATGCCTTTTCTAAAATCAAACAAAAAGTGCTGATTAATTTCATTCACTGTTACTGGAGGTGATGAGATGATTGGACCCAATAGAAGATTACATTTGATTTCCCTTTCTTAATTATTGTTCCCTACCTTAATCTCAAGAATGAATTGAATTAAGCTGACTTTCCCAAAAGTGGGAAACGTATGCTTGCACAACTTTCATATATACAGGGTGTCTATAAAGTTCATGTGCAATGTAAAATTAAGTACTTTTATTATATGTACTTAAAATAAGTATATATTTTTTCATTATTTCATCCTCACAACAAGAAAATAAAAATCTCTTACCTAAATAATAACATACTGCAGACAGAAAGCAAGTCGTCTCTTTATCAATATAAGTTCAGTGGGACTTCAGTCTTACTTTATACATACAACACATACACACAGTGTCCTAAAATGTATACATGTTTTAACAAAGGAAAATACTGTATTAAATTTGTAATACTCAAGTCACGTTTGATTTCTGCAATTATAAGAGGCTTTCTTTCTTTCTTTTTTTT
The DNA here is from genome assembly GCA_963574655.1 of Perodicticus potto. Taxonomy (NCBI): domain Eukaryota; kingdom Metazoa; phylum Chordata; class Mammalia; order Primates; family Lorisidae; genus Perodicticus; species Perodicticus potto. The sequence continues at coordinate 49,069 of CAUYRH010160502.1, forward strand.
CTTTTCTTTTCTTTTTTTTTTTTTTGAGACAGAGACTCACTTTGTCACTCTCTATAGAGTGCTGTTACTCCACAGCTCACAGCAACCTCAAACTCTTGGGCTTAAGTGATTCTCTTGCCTCAGCCTCCCACATAGCCGGGACTACAGGCACCCGCTGCAACGCCTGGCTATTTTTTTATTTTGCTATAGTGGTCATTGTTTAGCAGGCCCGAGCTGGGTGGTGAACCCTCCAGTCCCCGGTGTATGTGGCCAGTGCCCTAACCACTGAGCTACGGGCACCAAGCCAGCTTCTTGTTTCTAATCAGCATTTCTAGTCATGTCCAGAAGCTAATTTCTAAAATGGTAAACATGGCATAAAGGTGACTTGTAGAGTCCCTCTTATAGTTGTATTAAGTTGTACCCAAAAGGTGTCTATATTTTAAATTAAACAATTAAGCTTGAACTGTTCTATACTTGATAAATATTAATGGGCCCTATTATACTCATCTATAGTTTTTGGACCATACGCAGTTTAAAAACATTTGAACCTATAATTTCAAAATTTATTAATGAAGTTTAATTTCTAACTTTTACCATGGTTTTTGTTATGTCAGGAAGCTTTAAAGCAGTTTATTTCAATGGTGTTGGAATCACTTAATATAATTTTCTTTAACTTAAATTTTGGATTATGTCCTCCACTAAGATACAAAGATTATAAGCAAAAGTCAATGAAAAAATTTACATGGACATGTTTCGAAATTGTTTAAAATGTTGAGAGTCAAGGCTCTAGAAATATTTGAAGCAGAAATAATTAAAATATAGACAATAAAAAAACGTAAACATGGAAAGAGATATGTGCCATATATTAACTCAGATATTGTATGTTCTGCTAAGACCTGTACTGCTAAGTGAGTATAGATCCGGAAGAAGTTAATGTAAGTATTTTTAAATGGGTTTGTATTTCTCTGATAAACAGCACTCTCCTTCTGTTTGTGATCATAGGATAAAAGCCCTGTAAGCTTGTATATGTTCATTTTTACTACTACATCATGTAGTGTGCTCTTAAGATTGAGATCTCATTCCCCAGGAAGCATTTCTGTCTAAGATTAATTGCCCTTTTAAAATCAGCGTTTGATGTATTCCTTTGGCTATATCCTGGCTTGGTTTAACCCTCTGTGACCTGACCTTGCTGACTATTACTGCTGTGGCTGAGTCAGAACCCTTCAGCATGATGTATGCACTTCAGATTTCAGCCTGTGGTTTTTCATGTCGATGGATTCAATTAGTTGGCGTTTTGCTAATGAACATATCAGAGGTTAAAGAATTTGTCAGGCAGGACAAAATTGTTCAGACTGGCTGGAATCAAAAAGCTTGTCTGTTTGCTTAAAACTTTTCCAGAAATATTAAGTGTTTTTCAGGAGTTTTACCTGCAATGTCACACATCCCATGAAGGCAAATGAAGTAGTTTTTCTGCTGAATTTTAAATGTAATTATGAAGCCACAAAGCTAAAATGGTTATACCATTTCACCTTAGATTTCTGTTATTCCATATTTATTTGTAAGTTTGAGCTTTTAAAAATTTACTGACTTAAACTGAAATTTTCTTACTAAAGCAATTATGGATGTCCCTTGACAATATACCATCCATTTTGTTAGCCTCCTTTAAATTAAAAGAGTTCACATAGTTAGCATATTTATTAATAGTAAGAAGGACACTAAAGTATCTCACTAAAATCTCAAGTAACATGTTCAAATTGGCTTAGAAATAGGGACTAAAATCCTGTTTGGGATAGGGAAGGTTATTAGTAACCATTAGTAATAAAAATCTTTAAAAGGCAGATTCATCACATAGCATGAGTTTTCAAGTAAATATAAATGTATAACATAAATATTTTGAAAGGGTTTTTTTTTTTCCTATCTGAATGTTTTCATCTTAATAAATTTATAAAACCTTACCTAAAGTCTGTTAAACAATATAACTAGTACATTAGGGCCCATTCGACTTATGGGTGATGTGCTGTATTGAATATGTATGTTGAGAGCCCTGTTAAATTAATCCAGAGTTTTTATCATACTTAAGGAATTTGAATTTTTTTTTTGAGGTAAGGTCTTATTCTTTCACCCAAACTGCAAACAGTGGCAGGATCATAGCTCACTACAGCCTCGAATTCCTGAGCTCAAGCAGTCCTTATGCCTCAGCCTCCTTGAGTAGCTAGGACTATAATCATACTCCACTATGATTTTTTAAATTTTTTGGCAAGGTCTTGCTATGTTGCTCAGGCCGGTCTCGAACTCCTGGGCTCAAGGGAACCTTCCACCTCTGCCTCCCTAAGTGCTGGAATTATAGGCATAAGCCATTGCTTCCAGCCTCTAAGAGTTTTTTTAAATGTTATTTAATTCATATAATTATTTAGTCTGGGGTTTTGTCTTTTTTTAATATGTTCATTGAAGTCATATGCCATGCTGCATAAAAATGGGACTGAATAATGCAGAGTATATTAACATGAGGCTAAACTCTAAAAGCCTTTTGCGTGCCAGTCATATAATTGAATCCATACTTTTTGTATGTTTCTTGGTATATTCAGTACTAAAAGAATTGACCTGTTCTCTAACTTTGTTTGTACAAAGAGTTGTCCTTTTTATTACTAAATTGTGGCCTTCTAAAAACTGGTCTTTTGTCCTCACCTCACTTTACTTTAAAGTAGTATTTTTGACAGCTGGTTTTTGTTTATTGTTTTTTTTGAAAGAGAGCAGGAGGGAGAGTTGGAGGAAAGAATCACTTACTTTATTGATACCTACTGTGTCTAAGCCCTGTGCTAGTCTCTGCTGGGTGTTGGCTTGGATATCCCATTTAATCCTCCACACAACCCCAGAGATCCGAATTCTTTGTTCACACTACAAGATGAAGAAATGGAGACTAAGAAGTTTAAGTGATTTAGTAAGAATTCAAAACGAGGAAATCCTGATGATTTAAGAAGTATTTTGCTACTTAGACATAAAAGACTCGAATACTAGACCTGGAAGATGTTGTTAGTGTGTTAGTGATCCTGTGTACAGAGCAAGAAGTTTACAAACTGTGACAGAGTAAATCGGAAGCTACTGTTGGTTGTAAATCTAGGACTTGGGAGACAGTCTTGATCTCATATTAATCAAAGCTGCCCTCTCTTTACATATATATGTAAAATATAATATAAAATCATATATATATGGTTTCTGCATAAAATTTTGTTTGAAGAAAAATTCTCCATCAGTGTAATCATAAGATTTATTCTAGGAAACATTTAAAAGCATACTTTGCAAAAAAAAATTATTCAGAGAACTTTTTTTTAATTTCCTACATGATTCAGATGGTTAGCCAGATTTGCAAACCATGAATCTATATAGACATCTTCATTTTATACAAAAGGAAACAGCCTCAAAAAGATACGAGACCTATCCAGAACCCTTCATTGCTAGAATTAGAGTTCAGGTTACCTCTCAGTTTATCTTTCAGTATTACTTTGTTAACTATCGGTACATGGTTGGCCGTCTCTTCTTTGTCTTTTATATTATTGTGTATTGTTACATTCATTAAATACACCCTATAGTAGGCATCATTTTTTTTTCATATATACGTTAAGAATTTAGCATTGTTTTGACTTTGTAATTTTCATTAGTGGATTGCATGGCTAATATAATTTTTCTCTTTTTGCCTTCTTTTTTGCTTCTAAGTGTAATTGCTGCCACTCTACTCATATGGCCAAAGTTTGTCTGAATATTTTTTTAAATGCAATACAATTCTAAAAATGTTCACTTAATTTTTTTAACTTTTATTTATTTTTTGTGACAAGAGTCTCACTCTGTCACCCTCAGTAGAATGCTGTGACATCATAGCTCACAGCAACCTCAAACTCTTGGGCTCAAGTGATCCTATTGCCTCAGCCTCCAGAGTAGCCACGATGCCCAGCTAATTTTTCTATTTTTAGTAGACACAGGGTGTCACTTGCTCAGGCTGGTCTCCAACTCCTGAGCTGAGGCAATCCACCCACCTCAGCCTCCCAGAGTGCCAGGATTACAGGTGTGAGCCAGCACGCCTGGCCAAAATGTTCACTTTAAAATAATGGTAAGTTTTAAAAAGTGCTGTGTAGATATTCAACAAAATAATGAGATGCGCTCTTCAAATTATCAAGGTTAAGAATTACAGAGAAGGGCTACAAACTGTTGCAGATTAAAGAGAATAGAAAGACATGAAAATTATATGCAATGTGTGAATCCTTGCCATGTCTGAATATGTTAGAAACTTAATCCTCAATGCAGAAGTGTTGGAAGTTGTGGGGCCTTTTGAGAGCTCTCATGAATGGTTGATGCTGGTATAAAAAGGGCTTGCAGGACTGGATTCACTCTCCATGGTCCTTCCACTTTCTGGCATATGGCAATGCACCAAGAAGGCGCATGCCAGGTGCCAGCACCTTGATCTTGGATTTCCTAGCCCAGAACTGTGAGAAATAAATTTTTGTTCTTTTTAAGTTACCCAGTCTCAGGTACTCTGTTTTATCAGTGCAAATGCATCAAGACACACTTGGACTGGGTCCTAGATTGAATAAAAATACATTATTGGGATAGTTGATAAATTGAAATGTGCACCATATAATAGTATTATATCAATATTAATTTCAAAATTTTGGATATCTGTATTGTGGTTATATAAAAGAATATTTATATACTGTAAATTTGAAGTTATATTAGAGTCAAAGTTACGGCCTAGCATTCCTGTTACTTGAGCACTTCAGGAGGCTCAAGTGGGAGGATTGCTTCAGCCCAGGAGTTCAGGGTTACACTGACCTGTGATTGAGCAGCACTGTACCTACTCCAGCCTGGGTGACAGATCAAGACCCTGCCTCTAAAAAAAAAAAAAAAATTTCCCCCCCAAAATACCTGTATGAAAGAAGTTTATATTGAATTAGTTCACTTGATCGCTGTCTCAATTGTTTGCCTAATTTAAAGCTTCAAACCAACTTTTTGAAAAATCTGAGTGGGAGAGATATGAAATAACATTTTTCTCCTGAGTCATTTTCTTTGTAGTGACATATTTCTCATTCCAAATATTAAGTTCTAGATTTCCATTTTGAAACACAAAGATGTATTTACCGAAAACATGGTTTACTCTAGCAGTATCATCAAGTATTTCCTTTCTACCGTTAGAGCAAAAAAATCTACTAAGTTTTTACTATTCTCTTATTTTTAGTCTCAGTGTTACCAAAATGCCCAGCCATGCTTTGTGGTTATTTATGATAGCATGAATAAGGTCACACCACATATAATTGGCTTATCTGGGAACTTTTTAAAAACTTTTTTGTTGTTTTAATAATTGAAGCAGTCTTCATTGGTACAGTAATTCTATATAGTAGGGCTAGCTATCAGAAACTCTTCCCAAACATTAATTTTTTTTGTATTTCAGGTTAATGTGACAGTACACCTACATTACATTTGTGTTTACATTTGTGAGGTAGAGTCCCTCTTTTAGTGCGTCCCATTTCCCAAATGGTGTGCCATATACCCTTACATTACGCACTGGAGGACAGCCATCCCCCTCCTCCTTTCTCCCCTCCTTTGTTCCGCCTCCCCCCAACTTGAATTGAATTGAGTTTTTCTCTTATGTGGGTGTGTATTAGATCATCTTCTGGCTTCATATTACTACTGAGTACAGTGGATACTTGCTTTTCCATTCTTGTGATACTTTATCAAAAAGAATGTGCTTCGACTCCAGGTTAATACAAAAGATGTGTGGTCTTCCATTCCTGTTATCCAAGCACTTCATGTATCTTTGGGTCTCCATCTTTTTTAATGGCTAAATAGTATTCTATGGTATACATACACCACAGTTTGTTAATCCATTCCTAGGTTGGTGGGTATTTAGATTGTTTCCACATCTTGGCAATTACAAATTGTGCTTTGACAAACAATCTAGTGCATATGTCTTTATGATTAAATGATATTTTTTCTTCAGAGTAGATGCCCAGTAATGAGATTGCAGGATCAAATGGGAGATCTAATCTGAGTTCTTTGAGGATGTTCCATATTTTTTTTTCAAAAAGGCTGTATTAGTTTGTAGTCCCACCAACAATATAAAAGTGTTCCTTTCTTTCCACATCCATGCCAGCATCTGCAACTTTGGGACTTTGTGATGCAGGCTATTCTCACTGCATTAGGTGATATCTCAGGATGGTTTTGATTTGCATACCTCTGATGATTAAAGATGATGAGCATTTTTCATTTGTTTGTTAGCCATTTCTGTCTTCCTCAGAAAAGGTTCTGTTCATGTCTCTTGCTCAGTAATAGATGGGGTTGTTTCCAAAACATTAGTCTTGGCAGTACATTCTACCAGCAACAAAACTATCCAAGCTATGAAACTATTTATTGACGAATTACTATATAGAAGGTGCTGTACTAGGCACATGGGATATGGTGATGAATAAGAGAGAAACTTGAGTTCATATTTCCAAAGGGACCACTGTCCCATTCTGAGATTCTCTCTGGTTATAATTGTGTTGTTGGTGGAAATCAGAAAACAAATAAACAATAAATGCTAGTGTATATATTGAACAAATGCATAGGCAATGACAAAATACTATGTTTAAAACCTTAAACTGTTCTGTTGAGGGGTATGACAGCCCTACGTTCTCTTGTTTAGTTAGTGATAACTTTATGTTGTAGATTAAAAGTGGCCTCAGCTTCTAAAGCACAGGATGAATGCTGCCTAGTCAGAGCTCTGATGGAGTGGTTTATTTGGTTTATTCACTTAGTGAATATTGCATATGTTCTCCAGCTTTTGTTACACAACTCATAAACTCCAACTCTCCTTTTTTGTAACAGGGTTAGCTTTTGGATTGTATGCCATATTATATTTGCTCCTCCCCCACCCACTTTTTTTTGACCTGGACATGAATGTTTTAATTGCTCCCATGTTTAAATGTTGTTTGGGACACAGTATTTTGTATATTGAGCTGTGACTTGTTTCTTCTGTTTCATGATATACAAAGGTGATTCTGGCTTAAGGAAAAACCTTACAGATAAGGAACTTTTACTCTTACACCACTACTCTTTCATTTTTTGACTCAGTGCTAAGTAGGAGGAAGATTCTGAGAATATTAAAATATTTCAAAGAAATATAGAATAAGAATATGAAGAGAACTATACCGGAAATGTTTTCAAATATTCTAAGAAAGATTTAATACAACACAACTGTGGCAATCTAGAACTTACAAAGAGTGAATCATTCCAGATAGCTGAGGGTTTATCTTTTTGAATACTAACATTTAAAAAAGTTTCTTCCCAAAGTATTAATACTGTGCTTTCTGTAGTCGTCTGCATACGGCTTAATCTTCTATTTATGGTTGATTGGTACCATTATTAATTGGTACCAATCATTGTATTAACACTGTGATCACAACTGTGTGAAAAAGTATGTATAGATGTAACAAAGGTTGACAGAAAATTCAAACCAATGAAAGCATGTTTTAGGTTAGTAGTGTACTATTATGAAATTAGATCATTTTCTGAAATTGTTTTAAACTGATGCACAATAGTTTGGATGTTAGGTTGGGACATTTTACTTCATTGTCTTTAGAATTGGTAGTATGTCAGGTTTTTATTTTTGGCGTTCTTCTATGTGTATCAGTTCTCTATACTGTTTTTGTGTCCTTTGTTGACTGTTGTCCCCCAGGACTGTGCTGCTTCTGACAGGAAGTCTAAATATTTCTTTAAAAGAGTCTCTTGTTTCAGATGCCAGCCACGTCATTATCACCACACATCATCAACCCATTTTGCCCAGACATGGGAACCTAGGGATTTGAAAGTCAGTGGGAACAGAGCAGAAAAGAAAAAGTAGGGTATTTCTCCTTCCTGGAGTTCCATGAAGTCCTTGTTTCCTTGTTATCTTCTGTCTCCAAGAAGCTGAGAGGTTTAGACATTTCGAAGAGATCATAAAGGAGACAAACCAAGAATTGTGCCAAAGTTTCTTCATAGTTCTATTTTTTTTTTCTTTTTATTAGAGGAGTTTAGTTTTTGCTTTCTTTGTTTTCCTGTAACAACCAAGGTTATTGATACATCACACTAAAATCATGAAAAACACAAAATGAAGCATAAATTTAATTTGGAATTCAAAAGAAAAATCTGAATTGCAGCAGCCTTTTCATTAACAGATGGGCAGTAATAAATCTCAGTCAGGTTTCATGATTCTAAAATAGGAATCCTTGAATCAGATTCTTAGTTCCTTCTGATTAAAACCCCAATTAATGTTCTATTAGTAACTTGAACCTTTTGATACATACTTAAACTCTTAACTGAAAATCAAAGCTCCCATTTATTTTGTTACACATCTTCTCAAATACTGATCTGAAAACTCTCATTTATTTTATTACAGATCTTCTCAAATACTGCTCTGATTCTTGATGTTCTATTTTATACTTCTAAAATGTTTAGACCTATTTCATATACTTGTCATTTTTAATAACCATGTAGTACCGTTTTTAATGTATAACTAAAATAAACTTTTGGTCATTGGGTACAGTGGGCTATTTTGCCACCATAGTTTCATTAACGTCAATCTTAGGTGAGCACAGTAATTAAGAAAGAATGAATACTTTCACATAATAGCAACAGAATTTTTATCAGAATTCATTGTAACCCTCAGGTTTCTGTTTTGGATGATACATATTGCAACATTTGAACTTTCTCCATGTCCACATTTCCTGTTCAAGGCAGAAAACAGGTTTAAAATCCATTTAATTCATTAAGGATTCTCAAAAGGCAACATATTATTTTTTCTTCAACTGTTTTGACTCTTACTGACTGTTGTTGGATTTCTTTCTTGGAATAGATGGGGAAAAAAAGAATCAAGTGATGATTCATGGAATCGAGCCAATGTTGGAAACACCCCTGCAGTGGCTCAGTGAACATCTGAGCTACCCGGATAATTTTCTTCATATTAGTATCATCCCACAACCAACAGATTGAAGGATCAACTGTTTACCTGAACGGAATCGCCCTCAAACAGGATTTTCCAGAGCATGTCACCCACCTGCTTCAGTCAGGGTTGGTGGAGGCAGCCTGACCAGAAACACTGCACAAGCTGCGAGCGGAGCAGGAACGAGATTCCACGTCAGATAAGGCAACCGGGCTGGTCTGTCTGTGCATCACCACTGCTTTCCTCCACTGCCGTCGGTAAACCTCAGCTGTGACATGAGAGATCCACACGACCACTGCAGGTCTTCTGTTTTCTTGTAAAATATAATGACGCCGAAACCTTTGGTCTATGAAGATGTGCCACTCGGTTTGTATTTCTGATTAACAAATAAACAGAAGTATTTCCTAAGGTGATGATGGTTGAACTTTAGCTTGAGAGAGTGGAAACATTGGTTTAATTTTCAAGAGAATTACACTTAAGAAAGTAAAAGAGAAATTCTGTTATCAATAACTTGCAGTAATTTTTTTTGTAATAGGATTGAATTACAGTAAACCCATCTTTCCTTAATGAAAATTTCCTATGTTTACAGTCTGTCTATTGTCATGCAAACAATCTTGTAACTTTGATAATGAACAGTGAGAGATTTTTAAATAAATTAAATAATATACTTTTATTAATATATGAAAATGTTTATTTCTCATTATTATTTGCATTTTTGAAATTGAAGAAAATATTTAACTCAAAAACACCAATTCAAGATGCTACAAGAAAACTCTCTTTCAGTAAGTACCCCTATAGGTTCGGCCTCTATGCCTCAAGCGGCTA
>CAUYRH010160505.1:0-72727 GCA_963574655.1 Perodicticus potto
TTTTTTGAGACAGAGCCTCAAGCTGTCGCCCTGGGTAGAGTGCTGTGGCATCACAGCTCACAGCAACCTCCAATTCCTGGGCTGAAGTGAGTCTCCTGCCTCTGCCTCCCAAGTAGCTGGGACTACAGGTGCCCGCCACAACGCCCAGCTATTTTTTGGTTGCAGCCGTCATTGTTTGGCGGGCCCGGGCTGGATTCGAACCCGCCAGCTCCGGTGTACGTGGCTGGCGCCTTACCCCGTTGAGCCACAGACACCGAGCCAGCCTCTACTTTCTCTTCCATGATGTGGGAGTGGTGATGCCTTCCAGCCAAGCTCATTGTGTTTTGAAGATTACAAGAGGCCAGGTGTAGGCAAAGCCCACGCATGCCCAGGGTCTTATTACTGTAATACTTACTTACGGGAAAGTGCAAAAGATAAGTGTCCTAGAAATGCCTCCTCATCCCAGAGAGACCACTCCCTCTGGCCCTGTAGCTTCTCCTGGATCTCCTGCAGCCATCCCTGGAACCTGAGTCCTGCCTCTAGCCATCTCCCACACCTAGCTTCCCAGAAGGATGAGCCGAGGGGGTTCCAGAGGGAAGCCACAAGGCTGAGGCAGTAGCCCAGCCCACATTCACCTTTGAAGGACAGGCCCTGGAGGACAGCCTGGCCCTTTGGGACAAAGTTCCTGTGTGGGTGGGAGTAGAAGTGCTGGTGCATACCCATAGCCTCCGTCATCACCTTTGGCAAACACATCTCGACTCCCTCGCTGTGCCAGATACATGTGGATACCAAGATTCAGACTCAGCAAACAAGGAGTCTTCTGTGTGGGCCCAGACCAGCAAATGCAGGAGACGGGGCTTCAAGTGATACAGAGGAGGGAGCAATGGACTCTGCTAAGCAAGTAGGACAGGAATGCCCTAACAAGGTTTTGTAGGATGGATAGGAGTTTGCCAGGGAAGGAAAGTAAGTGTATTTTTGTAGGTTCCCTACAAAATGGGGGTCTCATCAGATGAATCTTTGTAAGATACTGAGAACAGTGGCATTCATATAGTATCATTTAAGGGTTGGGTGGATACCGTAATAATATGTTATCTAAGGCCACTGCTTCTCTGCCTCCCAGGGGCAGGGCCTGAAAGAGCCTTAAACCCAGAACTTCAGGAATTCGGGGTCACTTATTCTGTTTGTGTGCTGAAGCCCTTCCACCTCCAGGCAGCTCCTGGTCCAGGCTCTGAATTCCCACTGGGTGCTCCATTTTCGAAATCCACTGGCAGTCTGTGTTCCAAGTGCTGTCCCTGGAGAGGCCTGCCCCAGCCTCTCGTGAGAAGAGACTGGGCCACTCTGGTGGCTCTCTCAGTCCTGGCCTTTGGTGTCTCATTTTCCTGGGATCAGGCTGCTCAGAGTCCACTTGGCACGGTGCAGACCGCCAGCCCAGGAGTGTCCCAGGATCCCAGACCTCTCCTGTGCCTGGTGACCGGCCCCTGGGGCACTCGAGGGGTGAGAGTGGGCCAGCCCAGCAATACTGTTGCCAAATAATGGAGCCTATTGGGGGAGACATAGCCCTGGGACCCCTAGGCTCCTGAGTGGCCATGAGCACATTGAGGCTGCCTTCCTCCTAAAATTGTTTCCTGGGCAGGAGTCCAGGGGGAGCTGGGGTTCACTCCTCTTGAGGATGATAGGTTCAGAAAAGAATTGTGGTGGAAGACCCTGGCCCCAGGTGGACAAAGGCTGCAGTTCTGCCACGGATTTGAGATCCTAGGAAAATGCCCCCACTGCGTGGAGCCACCATACATCTCACCACCACCACCACCACCACCACCTCCACGTGGGCATGATCAGATTATCTAGCTCTTAACAATAAGGCACCCGCCCTGGGCCAGCAAAAGCACTTTGTGTGCGTGAACGAGTGGAACCCCTTGACCCACCCTATAACGGGTGCTTCTGTGACTGCAGAGGCTCAGAGAGGCTCATTCACTTATGCTAGGTCCACGGTCAGAAGGTGGTGAAGCTGGTGGTGAAACTTAAAACCAGACCCCCAGCACCCAGCTTGTGCCCGGTCCCATGCTGCCTGCCTCCCTGGGTGGGTCCCCGGCCCCTTGCAGAAGGTCAGGGCTTCCTGAGACCTGGCAGTCTTGTTCTCAATCATTCAGTGGGCACATCCCTTGCTCCGTGAAGGGCGCTGTGTTCAGCCCTGGGTGTGGCCCCCGGCAACAGAGTGAGCTCTTCCCTCGGGGTCTCCCGCCACCCGAATGACCAAGTCTGACCAGGTCAGAGTCCCTCTCTGTCTGCCCAGGGCTGTGTCCACGCAGAAGCCTTAAACAGCAGCTGCTTTGTCCCTTGGGAAGAGCTGGGTCAAGGCCACCCTTGCTGCCTTCCTTCCTTTCCTTTCCCAGGAATTGACATTTCTGTTTGGAGCTGAGGCCCTGATCCCCTGAGAAAGCTTAACAGAAAGGGGGACTTCCCAGCCACCCTCCTCCTCTTGCTCACGCAGTCAGCAAACATTTTGGGCTCATTCATCCTGGGTCAGATTCAGCGCCAGGCTCTGAAGTTTGGAAGAGGAAAAGTGAGCGACTGAAGAACCAGTGAACTGATGACATTTGTGGACATAGAGGTGCCCACAAGGTGCCAGAGCTTTCTTAACCCTTTGCCTTTTATCCATGCCATCCTTACCCTGAGATGGAGGTTCCACGTTCATGCCCACTTTATATATGGGGACACTGAGGCTCAGGGCAGCCAAGCACATTGCCCAAGTTCACATAGGTACAAGGGCCAGGCCCTAGTCAAGGCTCTCACACATGCTGTGCTCAGATTCCCAGGCCCAGGGAGGGAGTGAAGGTGACACCAAGTCACTACAGCCTGCAGGCTTCTAGGACTTTGCCCCACCAGGGCTTCCCTGAGTGGGGATGTTTGAGATGGGTGGTGGGGCCGGGAGGCCCAGGCAGAGCAGGTGGTGCAGCCAGTAGGGGGCCTGAGGAAGGGAAGGTAATTCAGATGTCCTCTTTTCTCTCCCAGGCACCAGGCAGCCCTCTAACTAGGAAGGCCATCATTCGGGGTGCCTCTGAGTCAGATAATTCAGGAGTCTCCAGGATTTCACTCGGTGACCCAGTCTGTGTTTCCATGTCTGTCTGGAAGCCTCTTGAAGACAAGCCTGAGTTGCTGCCAGGTGTGTTGTAAATGCTCAATATAGATTTGTAGGTTGATTGAGCCAAAGAAAGAACAAATGAACAGATCAATGAATAAACAGGGTGTAAATGAGAAGCCAGGACATGTGACTCCTTGATCAATCGCCCAGGGCCTGGCTCCTCTGTGGGACCCAAAAAACTGGGGTGACCAGCAATGGCCATAATACCAAGGGCAGAAGCTTGAAGAGAGGGCAGTGGCCGCCTGCCCTGGCTCCCCAGCACAGAGGAGGCTGAGTTTTCCAGAGTTCAAGCTGTTCCGAGAGGACCATACCAGACAGGTGGCCCCTCTGTCCCCTCCTGCACCTGTACTCTCATGGCGGAGTCCTACAGCCTCCCACATGCATTTCATCTCTGCCCAGGGGGCACTGGCAGGGCCCTGCTGGCTTTCTTGGGGCCACATCTCTCCTTGTTTTCTCTGAAAACATTTCCGTATCCCAAACACACAAGGACAGTCAACCTAGTTGGGGTTACCTTGGTCTTCCTGGCCTAGTGTCGGTTCCCAGCTTATTTTTATGAGCTGTTTAATCTGCACACTGTCCTCTGTTCTCAATAAATGGGGCTGCGCATTCCAGGATGGCCTCGAATGATAACACCAGCTGTCTAGACGGAGGCTGGCCCACTGACACTATCATAAATAAAAATAGCTTTGTGATCCAGTCTCTCTCCAGAGCCCAGGGAGGGGCCGTCAGACTCCCCGCGGGCTGGCTGCACCACAGGACAGAGCTTGTCTGGTCTCCCTGCCTAGCCCTGCCCCCGACCCATGCCTGGGGGAGCCCAGCAGACCTCACCTTGCTTGTGGGCAAGATGGAGGCGGCAAGGGAGTTCCTGCAGGGGCCACTGGGTCCCATGTTGCCCAAGGGTCCACCCCTCCTCTGTCCTCCCTGCTCCATGGGGCCTGCCATGCAAAGCTGCTTGGGCAGTGGACACCCAAGCAGTCAGTTAGAAGTTTAACTTTGGACCCTAAAGGCTCTGGCCCACTATTCCTGAACTTGGGCCTGGGCTGAGAGGGGCTGCAAGATCCCAGCCCAGAACCACTTGGGGTTAACCAGAGAGAAAAGGTGATCAGCCCAAGAAACCAAGGCCCATGGTCAGAGATTTCAGCCACTCACCCCCCTTTCATCATCAAGTTGCTCCACGTGCCCCTCTCTCCCTCCATCCCTTGGTCACTGGTTTGTCCTCCACTTGCTCCCTGAATGCTGAGTCCAGGTCTGTCCAGGGGAGCTGAATGAGGGTGGCCTCGAGTCTGAGAGCAGCAGGCAGGAGAAGGGACCTTGGGGTGTCCCCTGAGCTCGGTGGGCACAGCACTGCTGCACACATCATGCGGGTGTGCCAGGTTGTGTAGGCACCTCCCTGAGTGTGTCCACACCAGTGTGGGGATCACATAAAGGGAGCTTGTTGCTACAGGCCTCAGCCACACGCCCAAGTCTCCACACTTCCCCACACACGTTCACGTAAATCGGTTTGCATCTGCAATGAGAATAGTGCCCTTGTAGGCTAAGTACCCTTGTGCAATACACAACGTGAACTCCTATGCAAGACAGCACAATGCCACTTCCCTTCTCTTCCTCCCAGACCCAGTTGGATTGAGTCTCTGAAACAAAACACCTGACTCCTTCTTGGGTCAGCAGAGTCGTCATTTTGACCTTTTATATGGGCTGGGGGACCCCAGGGGCCGGTGGGCGGGCAGGAGGAGATTTACAAGGAGGATTCTTTACGATGGAACCCAGCCGAGGTTGGGAGGTGGGGCTGCGGACTGGGTTTGACAATGACATATACGTCAGCACCAGCGCGGTGCCTGGCACACAGCAGGTGACCCACAGGCAGAGTGGAGCTTTTGTTGTCATGATGCATGGGGCTTAGGTCCCTATCCTTCAGGGTCCAAATCCGGTGCTCCAGCCCCAACGGAGCCCAACAAACCTGTGCTGACTCTCAGCCCTTCTGCTTCACAGAGCAGGGCTCTCAGGAGTCAAGCCAGAGAGAAATGGGGACCGGGCATTACAGGTGCACACCGTGACACACCTGGGTCTTTCTGTTGAGGTCCCTGTTGGCCTTTTTCATCTAAATGGCATCTTTAGGCTGAACTGTTCCATAAGGGGTTCCCCAAATCATGCCAAACATGGAGAGGGACCGTCCCCTGCATCCTGATGGCTGCAGTCAGGCCCCTGCTGAGGTCATTTCAGAAGAAGGGGGCTCTGCGTGCAAGAGGCCACGCACCTGAGAGACTTTTCCCCCTCTCCCCTCACCAACAGAGCACACAAAACCAGAAAACATCTTCTGTCCCAAGCACCCAGTAGTAATAACAGCTGTTGTAGAGGAGAATAAGTGAGAACCTACCTGTAGCCCCAAACTACATCCCCCTCCCAGACACAAAGAGACTCTGGCTGCCCTGGGGCCAGGGGTGCCCTCTCCCCCGACTCGGGTCACTCCCTTCACTCCCACCCCACAAGGCGTCTTCCTGTCTCAGCTACAAGGCAGGGAGTTGGGAAAACAACGAGGAGGCCGGAGGGACTTACAGGGCAAGGAAGGGGTGAGGACAAGAAGGGGCGCCTCCCTCGTTGGACATTTGCAAACACATCTGTCTTGCAGATACCCCTATAAGCAGGTGGGGAAGAGAGTCAGAAAGGAAGGGCAGGGTGGGCCTGGGCCAGCTGGGGCTGAATAAATGCCACAGGAGGTGACAGGCTGCTGTCTGTTCCTGCATCCAGGGAGGGGTCCATGGGGCAAGGGTGCGCCATCGGCAGGCGCAGTGGGCACCTCCCCAGGGACGGGACCCACAGGGAAGGACAAAGGTGACAGTGGCCCACCTAGAGAGGACAGGACCCGGGCAGGATGAGTCCCAAAGGTCTGTGACCGTTGCCCCCTCAGTTCCCAACACACAGGGGGACCTAAAACAAAACCGGAAGGGGGGCATGAAGAAGAGACCAGAACAGTCAACACTCTGGCCAGGTCTGCGCACTTTGGGTTGGAAAGTGACCGGAAACCTGGGAGTCATGGGCCAGAACAGAGCGGTCTGACCCAGCGCAGCGACATCAAGCCCTTCCAGGACGTGCTACAAACGGGCTGTGGAGGCTATGACTTAGCCGCTGCTTCTGTGCCCCAGCAGCTCCTGTCTCGTCTAGTGCTCACAGCCCTTCTGTGAGGTCAGAGGTCTGTCCTCAGTTTACAGAGGAGGAAAGGCTTGACCAACGTGTGACTCGTAGCTGGCAGCAGGCAGGGCCAGATTCAGACAGAGACTGCTGTGATTCTGAGCCAGGGCTGTCCCCTCGGCCTCCCCGCATCCTGCACCTCCTGGCACTGTGTTGACACAAAATGAGTCTATTCAGTGTGCGACCTGGAATAAACAGGGCCCTCCCTGCCTCACTCCGAGTTTAACTCTCCCCACTCATACATCGGCCGCTCCAACAGGCATTTGTTGAGGACACTCTGAGGGTGACAAGCCCAGCATTAGACCAGTGGCCATGGCTTTCTGCACCTCCAGCCTCGCTGGGCACAAGTTGATCAGAAAGGAGACAAAAAGGGGACATTCAAAGACTGGGACCTAATAGTTTAGAGCCGGGGGTCCACTGCCACCCCTGGAGACAAAGTTCAGAGGCTGGGACTTCAGATGCGGCTGCAACTCTGGCTGAATGTCCCCTGGGGCCTGGGCAATCTTCTCACAAAGTCCCATTACAGCCTCTCAAGAAAAGGACAGCATTGGCTTGGCACCTGCAGCTCAGTAGTTAGGGCGCCGGCCACATACACCAGGGCTGGCGGGTTCAAACCCAGCCCAGGCCAGCTAAACAACAATGACAACTACAACCAAAAAAATAGCTAGGCATTGTGGCAACACCTGTAGTCCCAGCTACTTGGGAGGCTGAAGCAAGAGAATCACTTAAACCCAAGAATTTGAGGTTGCTGTGAGCTGTGACACCACGCTACCGAGGGCTACATAGTGAGACTCTGTCTCAAAAAAAAAGAAAAAGGAAAAGAAAAAAGCAGCAGGCTATCCTTCCAAGGCAGAGAAAACTGAGGCCCAGAAAGTGACAGGCTGGCCTGAGGCCACACAGCTGGAGTGTGGTAGCTGGGGTTCCATAGAGCCTTTGTAGGGAGCAGTCGGGGAGATCAGGGGCCACAGTGCCTGAAGCTAAAAGGGCATATTTTGTAATAGCAGCCCAGCCAGCCAGGGTTGAGCTGAGTCATCCCTCCCTTGGAAGGTTTAAGGCAGTGTTTTTCAACCTTTTTAATCTCACAGCACACTTGAACCCATAGTTAAACTTTTGCAGCACACTTAAATTATGTTGATCAAGAAAAGAGTTTTTTTTTGAGACAGAGCCTCAAGCTGTCACCCTGGATAGAGTGCTATGGCGTCACAGCTCACAGCAACCTCCAATTCCTGGGCTCAAGCGAGTCTCCTGCCTCTGCCTCCCAAGTAGCTGGGACTACAGGCGCCCGTCACAACACCCCACCATTTTTTGGTTGCAGCCACCATTGTTGTTTCCAGGCTGGATTCGAACCCGCCAGCTCAGGTGTACGTGGCTGGCGCCTTAGCCCATGGAGCCACAGGCTCCAAGAAAAGAGTTTTAAAAAAGAATATACTTACTGTCCTTTGAATAATTTAATTAATGATCTTTAAAAATGTGCATGGCGCACCAGTTGAAAATCACTGTTTAAGGTACTAAAGTCCTAGGGACCCAGTTGATGGTAGGGGCTGTGCCTTCTCCGTCTGACACACAGCATCCAAGCCCTTGCGCTCTCTCCCCAAGCAGCCTCTGACTTCCCTTCCCCCACCCTGAACCGCTGGCCTTGGAGGAGCCCCTCACTGGTCCTTGGCCACCCCCCCCTCGTCTGCACCTGACCATTGAAACCTCCAACACCTTCCCCACCAAGCTGAGCCCCCAAACCCAGGCCACACCTGCTCTTTCCAGAGTCCTCGGTAGGGACTGACTTGCCGGTCATGTGGACCAAACCCCCAGCATCCTCCCTGAGCTCCATGCAGGCACTTCGGGAAGGAAGCTCTGTTTCTTCCAGGAGCCTGGAGCTGGCAGGACCGTAGCCTGAGGCCCAGGATGCAGAGCTGAAGGAGGAGGCATGCCCATCTCAGGTACCATATTGCATCTGAATCCTCAGGCTGGGCCACCCCCGGGGACTTTTCAGGCAACATGGACCAATAAATTCTCTTTTGCTGGCACTGAGTTTCTATCAACAGGAATCTAGAATAGTCCATGTGGTCTGATATTGCACTTCTCCAATTTGTTTCCCCATGGAAGACATGCATGCAGGAAGCACTCCAGATTTTCATGGAAGCAGAATTGTCCAGGGAGCAGAATGATTCATTGTCACGCCCAGCAAACACTGAGTTGGCTGTCGCTGAGACGTGAGCAAGGCCGAGGGTGGTAGGTGACTCCTACACGGCTGGTTGGGACTCCCCTTTCTCTCCCACCTGATCTCAATACAAATGGCTGGGGGTGACATTAGGCTAAGCCTCGTTGTGGGTGTGAGTGATGGAATGACATGTCAAGCTGGGTTAAGCGAAGCGGAGGTTTTGGGGTTTTGTGTATCAGCAATGTTCTCGATCAGTTTGACAGGAGTCAACAGGGGTGGGCACCTGTCACCTCTCTTAGGTCAGGGGTCCCTGTTTTTCTCTGTGGGCTTCATCTTGAGGCGGGCTGTCACTCTGTGTTGGCCAGATGGCCCCTAGCTCCTTCAGACTCCCTTTGACCCTCAGCCACCCCAGAGAGACTCCTCTTCCAATGGTTTCAATTTTCTGGTCACATGTTCTACCCCAGGAGGAGTGGGTGGCACGGTCAGCTCTACCCAAACCCAGGGCTGAGAGCAGATGAGGAGCTTCCCAAAGGAAGCTGACACCAGGCAGGGCAGGTAAGAGGACAGGTGGCCCCCAGTGAGTTTCCTGTGGCTCTGGTAACAAACAGCCACAATGTTGATGGTGCGAAACAGCACAGCTGTGTCAGCTTGTACTTCTAGAGTCCAGAAGTGCTGGAAACAATGCGTCAGCCAGGCTGGCTTCTTCAGAGGATCTGAGGGGAGCCTGTCCCCTTGCATTTTCCAGCGTGGAGAGCACCCTGCATTCCCTGGCTTGGGGCCCCATCCTCCATCTTCAAAGCCAGCAAAATGTAGCATCTTTCAATCTCTCTCCCTTTATCTCTGGCTCCGTCTCTCTGTGTGTCTCTGTCTCTCTGCCTCTCTCCTGTGTGTCTCTCTCATCTCTGTCTCTCTGCTGTGTCTCCCTGTCTCTGAGCCTCATGCCTTTCTCTTTTAAGGAATCACATTAGGACCACCTGGATAAACCAGGTTGGTCTCCCTGGCTGACGGTCCTTAACCTAATCACACCTGCAATCCCTTTTGCCATGTAAACCTCTTCAGAGAGTCATTGCTCTGCCCACCACATACCCTCTAAGAATTAGTCTTGTACCGCCCTAATATGCCCTAACTCCTACTAATGGCAAATTACTCGGCCATTCCTCAGAGGACTAGTTTGACCCCTGCAGTTGAGACCTTTGACCTACATACACAGGTTGAGCACTCAGTCCCATGGCAGACAGACAACCTTCCCTCAAAAGCACCAGAGAGTGGAGGCTCAGAAGCCTAGCAGCCAGAGGTAAGGGCTCACTGTGTCCTCACGGGTCACTGCCCCAGCTCTCTAGGAAATCACAGGAAGGTGAGACCAAGGGGGAGAATTCCCGGTGAGGAGGGAGAGAACGCCACAGGGGTTCCTGGCTCCGCTTGCATGGGCTCTTGGGACAGAATTCCAGATCGAATAAGAGCTTTAAGACTTTTTTTTTTTTTTTTGCAGTTTTTGGCCAGGGCTGGGTTTGAACCCACCACCTCCGGCATATGGGGCCAGCGCCCTACTCCTTTGAGCCACAGGTGCCACCTTTAAGACTTTTTTTTTAAGGTAAATAATCTCTGATGCCTGGGGAGGAATAGTGGAATCTGAGACCTTCCCAGAGTTAGCACCTATAGGATTGGCTCCCCCACGCAGAGACCTGGCCTCAGGCTTTCCACCCCTGGACGGTTTAGGCCTTGGCACAGGTGCTGTTGACACGGGACTGGGCCCTGTCGGACACATTCTAGGACAGTCTCAGAAATCCCTATAAAGAGGAAAGAGAGGAAAATGCTGCCCTAAAAGAATGCCTGGGGGGGGGGACTATCCCCAAGGCCAGCTGCCATGCTACCTCCTGCTTCCACAAGAGCCACCCCATAAAATCCCAAGTTCCCCTTAAATCCTGGTAAATGGGACTCCAGGGAACTGAGGCCCCCAATGCCTTAATCACTCGGTGTGGGCAGAGCACTTGCGGATGCCGCCCCCTGGGAGAAGCACCACCCTGTGGGTCTGGGCTGGTCTCCTGCAGGCTTGTCCAGAGCTCAGGATCCTCTACCCAGGCCTCCGTGGCCCAGTAGCAGGAGAGACTTAAAATTACTTTTCAGTCAAGTCGGTGATGGCTCAGATGCCACCCCAGTGCGCAATGTGCAAGCTCGGGCCCTGCGGCAGCAACTCAGTTGGCAGGAGCCTCTGGCCACCACCCACCAGCCACACCCTTGGGCAAGCCAGGTTTTTCCTGAGTGGAAGCAGGGTTCAGACCCCGTGTGCCCTGCAGGCCATCCGGGTCCCATAGGAAAGGTGGGGAATTCTGGCCCACAGCTGGGAGGGGATGAAAGAGGATGCTGAGACGCTTCCAGGCTGTTTCTCCACCCTCCTGAGTCACACGGGAATGTGAGACCAGGAGGCAGGTGGGGGGTGGGGGCAGGGCCTTTACACAGCCTCTGCCAGGAGCACAGTGGGGGCTGGGGCAGGAGGAGAGAGGGCGGCTGGGAAGAGGCTGTGGAGAGGATACAGCTGCAGCCTCAGGCCCAGACACCACTTCCTCTCCCCCAGCCCTCCCTCCTTTCCAGGGATGTGGCCCACCAAAGACCTCATCCTCTGGAAACACTGGCGGGCCCCACCCACAAGGAGCGGGGACCTTGAGCTCCCCATCCCCAGCTGGTCCCAGGGACTCGCATCCCTCCACTCTCTCCCGTCCCGCAGCAGCTCCTGCACGCACTGTGGCTTCTAGATCTCCTCTTTCCTTCTATGCCCGACAACCCAGCAAGCCAGGTCCACAGTTGGGGCTCAGGAAATGCCAGTTTCCTCTCCTTGGCAGCACCATACAGAACCTAAGTCCCTACTTAAGACATATGCAAATTAGTAACGGCTAATTAGCAAGAGCCAAGTTGCCTCCCCAGGAAGAGGCAGCTGAGGACCAGCCAGGGCTGCCTTGTGCTGGGGGGTCCCTGCGCTGCCGGCCCAGGGGTGCTGATGCAGAGTACCTGTGCCTGCACCCTGAGGCCACCATTAAACTCCCACTTCCTGGGAGGATCCCAGCTGTCAGTCCCATCCTCAGGTTGCCCAGGTGTCTTCATCGGCTGTTTGGTGCTCAAGCAAGCTGAGCTGTGCCTCACTAGGCTACCTGCTGGCTGGTAGCTCGGCCCACCTGCACCTGCAGGCCCAGGAGGGAGGCCCAGGGAGCACTTTGAAGTCCCTGTCTCAGCTGACAGCCCTTCCCTCTGGCCTCCCACTAGGGCATCCCACTGCCTCTGGTATGGACAAACAATCCCAAGGCTCAGAAAAGAATAGCCATCTTTCCAGAAAATGTTCAGCCAGGCCCAGCCCTGCTGGAAGCCACTGCATGCAGTACCTGGGGCTGGGACCATGGCTTTCTGCAAACTGATGTGACATTTTGGGTGGAGGAGGGCAGCCAGAAGACATCAGGGTGCCCCACCCAGGACCCAGGTCTTGGCCTCTCTCACACGGGCCATGATGAGGAGAAGCTGGGGAGAAGTTCAGTGGCAGCTGTTCCCCTTGCACCCAGGGACTAGAGGTCGGGCAGCTGGGATTAGTCAGATTCCGAGTTGAGTTGGGTCCTTGGCCAGCCCAACCATGGGGACCTTCTCCAAGTGGAAACCTCGGCCTGGGCTTGGCTAGAGTTGTCTTATAAGCTGGAATCAGCCCCGTCCACCTGGCTGGAGATGTTGATGGCCCAGGCCACGCCAGCCTTTCTGGATCCATAGGCAGAAGGAGCTCAGCCCTGAGACCTCTGACTCCTGGAGGAAGAGCTGGGCTCCCTCCTGCCAGGGCCTGGTGACTCCAGAGGGGTTTCAGCACCTCTAATTCAGCCATCTGGGAGACCTCCCTGGACCCTGCTCCGTGCCAAGCCATGGTGAGTGCTGAGACACAGGGATAGGCAAAACTCAGTCCCTACCCCAGAGGAATTCCCAGACAGGCAAGTCAAATAATGGCAACACAGTGTGTCTACACCCAGAGAAGCCTGGAGAAGCTGGGCCTTACAGAAGCAGGAGTAGGCCCAGCAGACCGGCTTTGCAAGAAGGGGGCAAGGATGCTGCAGAGGATTCTGGCAGTGGGGGTCTTTCATCTAGCAGTGCCTTCCTGGCGCCCACAGAGTGCCCGCCTGCTCCCCAGAGCTGCTAACTCTGTGGTCTGGGTGGCCAGTGGCTGCAGCTGCACCTGTCCAGCCCTCAGCCAGAGGAAATGACTCGGCACCCAGGCTCCCACAGACTGTGTCCCGGGAGAGCCCACAGGAAAGAGTTTATAAGTTTTATGGCCACTGAAGTCCGGCTTGAGCCTGAGGAGGGAGCAGGCCAAGCTTGCTGGTCCTAATTAGGGGACTGGGCTCTTTGCAGTGGTCCAGAGAGCTGGGGGCTTCACCAGGTCTGCAGAGCAGCCAGCTCTATTTTGTACATCTCCCAGCAAGGAGGGCCACTTTAATGGGATGGAGAGAGGGTGTGGGAGTCGGTGCGGGTGGCAGCCAGCCTGGCTGAACAGCCTGGACTCACTCTCGCCATCATCCTCTCAGGGGGCTCCCCCACAACCAGGCTTGCCTTGGGGGATACAGACCCTGCAAGAGACTGGAGGCAACCTGCCCTCTCCCAGCCTCCGGCAGCAGTGCTGGAACCCAAAGGGACTGAAGACACAGCCTGGTTCTGTGCTTTATTTTCCCGCTTCAGGTCACCCTGGGCGAGCATCCCAAAACCAGTGAAGGACGAGTATCCAGGCCCAGAATGGAGACAGTGCCATAACTCAGTGGGTGCTCACTAGCAAACTCGGTGCCTAGAACCTGCCTGGCATGCAGGGAGGTGCACAACCCACGTGGTGAACAGAGGAAGGAATGAAGTTTGTCATTGACCCTGCAGTTAGTTGCAGAAGGCAGGCAGCCTGTATCTGCAGTGCCTGACACCGGACCCAAAGTTGCCAGCGCTTGGCAGCTCCGGCCCCACCAAGGTCCTTGCCCTCATCTTGAGGGTTGGGGGCGCGGCAGAGGGCTGGTCAGACAGTGTGAGTCTGGCTTTTGAGTGCTATTCCCGGCAGTTCCTCTGATTCACGGCTGTCCCAGGAGCAGTCATGGCTGTGTCAATAAATATTGGTGACTCTGAATGACCTCTCCGTCTCGCAGGGCTGTTAGCCCTTCCTGCCCCTCCAAAGACCCTGTCTGGGCTGCTGTTATTGCAGCCAGCACATGACACTTCATGCCAGGGCCAGTGCCTTGGGGAGCAAATGACCCCAGCAAGCCGATAACCCAGAAGGCGTTTTCTGCATGCTGGCTCTGTCTTTTCATTCTACCCAGAACTCCCCAGACCTTCTGGAAACTCATGGCCCTGGGTGCAGAGGGGCAGGCAACACTGGAGGCCCTGCCTCAGGGAGAGCTGGAAAGGAACCCACTTTTGACCTGCCCTTCCCCCTACACCCCACCTGCATGTCCCTTGCCCCCCTTGTCTGTTAGAAAAGGATAGTATCATGTCTCAGACTAACACAACCCACCCGGCAAAGACAAGCTGTCTTTTCTCCTTCCATGGTTCACACTTTCCATGCTTAAGATTGAGCTAGATTTTGAATTAAAGGTATTTCCACACTGGGCTGGGAGCCGAGACGGGGGCCTGTAGTCCCAGCTACTTGGGAGGCTGAGGTGGGAGGATGATTTGAGCCCAGGAGTTTAAGGCTGCAGTGAGCTATGAGTTGGAGCATTGTCCTCCAGTGTGAGCAGCAGAGTGAGACTTCATCTCTAAAACCAAAATTTTCTTAATTTTTTAAACTTTGAAATATATTTCCTTGGCTGCACGCACTGCCCTCCTCCTTGACTGGGCAGCAGATTTGATCGCGAAAGGAAAGGATAGTTATGAGCAAGCAGGATTTGTGTCATCTCCTCAATTCCACTTCAAAAAATATTTTTATTGCATGCTTTGTATATGCCGGACCCTCTGGAGAGGTGTAGGTTGCCACCAAACCAAGCCAGGGTGGGTCCTGCCCTCAAAGCACTTGCAGTTGAGAGGGAAAGGGGATTGTTCAACAAGTCACCCCACAGCGCAGATCTGGGGCTCTGTGGGTGGGGGAGTTTGGGTGCTGCTGGAGGAATTGACAGAGGGTAAAGGGATGTGGTCAAATAC
Source organism: Perodicticus potto (assembly GCA_963574655.1). NCBI lineage: Eukaryota > Metazoa > Chordata > Mammalia > Primates > Lorisidae > Perodicticus > Perodicticus potto. Next base: position 14,592 of record CAUYRH010160505.1, read on the forward strand.
CTCGTGTGATTGTTCTTCTTACTCCCCCCTCCTTTTTTTTTTTTTTTTGAGTCAGAGTCTTGCTCTGTCACCAGGCTGGAGTGCCATGGCATCATTATGGCTCACAACATCCTCAAACTGCTAGGCTCAAGAGATCTTCCTGCCTCCGCCTGCCAGCTAGCTGAGATTATAGGTGTGTGCCAATGTGCCTGGCTAATATTATTTTTATTTTTTTTATTTATTTTGTTTGTAGTTTTTTGGCCAGGGTCAGGTTTGAACCCACCACCTCTGGTATATGGGGCTGGTGCCCTACTCCTTGAGCCACAGGCACCACACATATTTTTTTATTTTTTGTAGAGGTGGGGTCTCTCTATGTTGTCCAGGCTGGTCTCAAGCAATCCTCTTTCCCCAGCCTCCCAAAGTGCTGGGAGGAACCTGTGTGAAAGCAAAATAAGGACGATGGCTGATTGTGGGTTGCATGTTACCTGGTATCCCTGCATTAGAAGTTGTAAGAATGTGGCAGTGCCTGTGGCTCAGAGAGTAGGGTGCCGGCCCCATATACCAAAGGTGGAGGGTTCAAACCCAGCCCCAGCCAAACTGCAACAAAAAATAGCCGGGTGTTGTGGCAGGCACCTGTAGTCCCAGCTACTCGGGAGGCTGAGGCAAGAGAATCACCTAGCCCAGGAGTTGGAGGATGCTGTGAGCTGTGACGCCACCTCACTCTACTGAGGGTGATGAAGTGAGACTCCGTCTCTAAAAAAAAAAAAAAAGGGTGTAAAAATGGACTTTGCCCATGCAGGAGGTTGTCCTTGATCTTTCTCCGGAAACACCGAGAAGCAAAGTATCATGTCTGCATATGGTGTTTGCATATTTGGGTTATGGAGGAGGCAAGCACCTGCAGGCTGAGTAGGAAGGAGCTGAGAAAAGCAGGAAGAAGAGCATGCCTGGACAGAGGGCAGCCTGGCAGACGCCCAGGCTCAGGGGCTGCTGCTGGAGACCAGGTTGGGGGAAGGGCCCACAGGTCCCAAGAAGTTGCTGTGGTTAGTAATGAGCAGGCCATGATGGCTTACCTGGACCTGGAAGGGGCAGTGAGCATGGTGTGGGGGGTCGAGGCCACAGGGCTAGTCCCAGCTTGTATGTGGGGAAACAGGGTGGGAGAGGGGAGGGAACCCCTGCTCTCTGGCATGAGATCTGGGAGAACAGGGGTGCCACTCTCAGAGGTGGGAAACTCGTGGAGAAGCAGATTTAAAGTGGGAGAAGGTCACCAACTGAGTGTCAGACATGTTTGGGGCTGTGGCTAGTTCAATGGCAGTCCCAGGAATTTGAAGTTGCAGGTAAGTGAGAAACCAGAGCTCTGTCCTCATTCGTGAACTGTGAAGACGTCTTAGGCCATGCCAGCCAGGGGTGCTGGGCACCTCAGAGGTACAACCTGGTGAGGACAGACAGAAATGATGTCCCCAGCCACACTCCATTTATTTCCCTAGCTTCCTTTCCATCTGCCCTGGAGAGACATAGCAAGACTTTGTGTATCACGATAGACCCTTGCCATGAGTCAGGATTCAGAAATGCCACCCAGCTCCTGTCACAAGTTAGAAGAGGGTTGATTTCTCAGGACTCAGCTGAAGGGAAGCCACGGGGTCTGGCCTGGGATCTCTGCCCCCTTGTGTCTTGTTTACTCATCTTTAGGGGAAATTCAGTGGCTTGGCCTGGTGGCTGGTGTCTGTCCCTTACCTGTAGGCTGAGCGTGTTCTGCCATCATTTAGTCATTTAGCACATAACTATTGAGCACCTACTGTGTTCCAGGTATCATTATAGATGCTGGGGAGATAACAGTAAACAAAAGTCCAGTCTTTGGTAGCAATAACTTATTATTGTCATAAATAATTATTATCTGATGAGGATGGCGCCTGTGGCTCAAAGAGTAGGGTGCCAGCCCCATATACTGAGGGCGGTGGGTTCAAACCTAGCCCAAGTCAAAAACTGCAAAAAAAAAAATTATTATTATTATTATTATTGTTGTTATGATTATCATTATCTGATGATATAATGTATAATAACCTATAAGTGATGGTCATGCCTGCTGTTTACTGAGTATTCAGTACACACCAGGCAGCTGAGTGCCCTACATTCACAACCACCTGTGTGTTATATTTTCTTTTTTTTTTTTTGGCTGGGGCTGGGTTTGAGCCTGCCACCTCCAGCATATGGGGTTGGCGCCCTACTCCTTTGAGCCACAGGTGCCGCCCTCTGTGTGTTGTATTAACATCCTTGTTTGCAGATGGGACAACAAGGGCTCAGAGAAGGAAGCTAAGTGCCTGCCCAAGGTACGGCTTGTAAATGTCAGGGTTAGGGTTTGAACTCAGACCTGGGGCCTGTGTTTCTAACTCTCAGCCTGCAGCTTCCCAGGGGCTCAGCTCCCCTTTGGTGGGTGGGAGTTACAGAGTTTGAGGCCAGATCCTGTTCAGATTCAGCTCTGCTTTCAGGGGTGTGACACCACCACTTCCCTGTGTCCTCGGATCCTAACCTCAGGTCCCTGCTTTTGTACTAGGCCCAGCCCACCATGCTCGACAGCTACTTCAGCCAGAGCGATGGCTGGAGAGAGACGGGGTGTTGGCCCAGGGACCAGTGCAGGCAGGCGCGAGTGGTGTAGAGTTGCCAAATGTTGTTCAGGACAGACTCATACTCAAGAAGGTATTTGTTGATTGTCCGAAATTCAAATTTAACTGGGTGACCTGTTTTTACTTGTGAATCTAGCTACCTTAGGAGTGGGGGTGCAGAACATTTGGGGGGATTCTAGCTAGGAGAGGCCATGAGAAGGGGTTTTGAATGAAGTAATCCAGAAAGAGCATTCTGAGACTCTCCAGAATCTTCCATCCCTCCCTCCTCTGCACGAGTTCAGGTGTGAGCTTCCTGTCTCCTGATTGCTTTCATTCAACCAACATGTGCTTACGTGCTTAACTGGCGAGCCAGGTCTAAAGTTCCCTGTTTATAATGATCCTGTGACGTGTCTTCCCAATCAAGCCCATCTGTTCCTGCACCTGCTTTCACCCCACCACCAGCACCAGCACTGATTCTAGCCATGCTCTTAAGTTTCCAAGACCTGCTTTTTCTTGCTCTCCACTTTGGCTTTTGCCGGGAAGCCCTCCCTGACAGCCCCAGACCATCTTGCGGCATCCTGAACTTCTTTCATCATCATACTTATTATGCTGTATTGCAGCTGTGTCTGGACTTTGGGAGGGTCCTGGCCTGGGTACCCTCTCCTGAGGCACCCACACACACACACATATGCAGATACATACATACATGAGTGCTCACACACACACACACACACACACACACTCCAGAAGGCTTACAAATATTCCTCTCCCAAGCTCATTCCTAGACTCATCTCAGTAAAAAAATATAGCTCTTTTTGTTTTGTTTTTTTTTCTTTGGTCTTTTGAGACAGAGTCTCACTCTGTCACCCTTGGTAGAGCACTATGGCATCATCATAGCTCACAGCAACCTCAAACTCTTGGGCTTAGGCAATCCTCCTGCCTCAGCCTCCCGAGTAGCTGGGGCTACATGTGCCAGCCAATGATGCACAACAAGTTTTTCTATGTTTAGTAAATATGGGTCTCACCCTTGCCCAGGCTGGTCTTGAACTCTTGAGCTCAGGCAGTCTACTTGCCTCAACCTCCCAGAGTGCTAAGGATTACAGGCATGAGCCACTGAGCCCAGCCTAATAGTTCATATTACTAATAAGCAAATACAGTTCTAACATGAGGGGTGATTGACATTTCATTTACATGAATATTAATGAGTAAGGACAAGTGAAACAATAAAGATGTACACTTGGCCTTCTGTATCTGTGGGTTTCACATTCATGAATTCAACCAATCATGTATCTAATATATTCATTTGAAAAAAGTACATGTTCACATCTGTACTAAATGTGCACAGACATTTCGGGGTCATTATTCCTTAAGTAATACAGTATAACAACTATTTACATAGCATTTACATTGTATTAGGTATCCTAAGTAATCTAGAGATGATGTAACATACATGATAGGATGTGTGTGGACCACATGCAAATATTACACTGTTTTCTATAAGGGAATTGAGCATCCATGAATTTTGGTGTCCCCAGGGTATCCTGGAACCAGTATCCCCGCCATCCCCCACCGGGAATGACTGTATTTTGGAATTTCGCATTTTTGCTCAACTGGATAACAGTTTTTGAATACTGGAGGAATATTTCCTTATTTTTTTGTGCTATTCACAATGTAATGGCTAGAGGTACAACTTACTTTCAACGTTAATCTGCGATATGAACATTTTTAAGAGATTAAATCTAGAAAAATCAACAAAACAATAAAGTAATCCCTGACATAGAGCACTTGCTGATTTCTGCAGTGTAAATATTCCCAGCACAGCTGATTTCAGGGAACTGCCCTGACCTTATCAAACATGGGGCTGAGAAAGATGCTGACTGGCCACCATCACATCATGTTTCCACTGTGCAAGTGCAATCCTTGCCCATAAAGAACCTCAAGAGCACTGGCAACAGTTAAGATGTGATTAAACAATTAGGAAGGGATCTGTAGTGAGTATTTATACCTTTGTTTTTATTATAAGTTATTTAAGCTTATTTAAGTTAATTGTTAATTGGATCCCCTCCCTGATGGCTGTTTAACAACTGGCTAGAAAAAATTTCTGGAAATTTTCAACAAGTTGAAACAATTTTCAAGTTGATTGAAAACAATCAACTCCAGTCCTGGTGAGCCCCAGTGTGCCCACTGGGGAAAGGCGGGGGCTCACCTCTTATTCCCCTACAATCTACAGGAGGTCTTACTATCCCTAATCTAGAAATCAGGAAGCTGAGGCTCCATGGCCACTCAGCAAGGCCTTGATCCAAGGATGGTCAAATGCCGAGAGGATTTTAGTCCTACACATGGTACTTGCATTGAGTCAGGTGAGCAGAGACGGAACCCCAAGTGTGTTTGTGGATTTGTTGTGTCAGGAAACAGATAGCACTCTTCTCTGCCAGTTTGGTCTGGCCTCCAGATACCGCAGCCATGGCATGTACAATCCACTAGAACAAAGTTACAACAGAAAGCCTTCAAAAGAAGACGGCGTGGTGGCAGAAAGCCCCTTGACCTGGACACCACCGCAACACGAGACAGGAGAGATCTGGGCAACTGCAGTAGAACTCTGTAAGTTGACCACCCAAGGGACTATAACAAACCAGTCAACGCACAGAGATGGTCAACACAAGGAACTAGGCCTGCCGCACTGAGCCATACATGTGTGCATGTCTGGTCTACAAGAATTAGGTCAACTGAAAGAGGTGGTAAGTGTAGGGAGGTGGTCAGCTATGGAGGTCCTACTATATTTCTAAAAATAGGAACCAAATCTCCACGTCTAAAGCGCTCCAGACAAAAATAGTTTAGAAGTGTGGGGCTAGGCCTCAGGGCTTCTCAACTTTAAGACGATTGACATGTGGGGCTAGATGGTTCTTTTCTATGCTGGGAGAGGGGAAGGCTAACCTGTGCATGGAAGAATGTTTAGTAGCTTCCTTGGCCTCTACCTGCTAGATGCCAGGAGCATTCCTCCCTGGTCCAAGGGATGACAAACAAAAATATTCCAAGGGCCAGGCATCATGGCTCACACCTATAATCCCAGCACTTTGGGAGGCTGAGAAGGGAGGATCACTTGAGGCAGGAAGTTCAAGACCTGTGTGGGCAACACAAGACCCTGTCTCTTCAAAAAAGCTTTTTAAAAACTTAGCTAAGCATGGTCGTGCACAGGAGGCTGAGGCAGGAAAATCACTTGAACACAGGAGTTTGAGGCTGCAGTGAGCTCTGATTGCACCATTGCACTCTTGCACTCTAGCCTGGGCAACCAAATGAGACCTTGTCTCAAACAAACAAACTAAAAAGTCTCTAGACATTGCAAAATGTTCCTTTGTGTGAGAGGAGGGTGAAATTGCCCCAAGTAAAGAAACATCAGGCTCAGGAAAGAAGGGGCAGGGAAAAGCCCAAGCCAGGTTAGACACATTGAGGGCACAGACTGATGAATGGGTTACGTGTGCTCTTGGCCCGAGAGTTGGCCTTGGACGCTGGCTAAATAGTGGGGTTTAGCAAGTGTAGGAGGACCCAGGGAGCTCTTGGAACCAACAAAACACACTCTGCCTGGTTTGCCAGCCTTGAGACTCAAAGTCTGGACTTTTTCCAGAAAGGCAGCCTTCGGGATCTGTGAGAGTAAGGCCTAGAACTGCAAACTTCTTTCAGACAGGTACCCATTGCCTTGCTCACTCTGCCTTCCATGAATTTAGCAGATGTTGAGTCTGCCATGTTCCTGGCACTGCCAGCTGCTGGAGACACACAGGTGACAGAGTTCGAGAGCCTGCCCTCTGTCCCTCATCTGTCTACCCTGCAGGGACAAAAGCTCCAAAACAGCAAGAATGTTGGCTTTTGCACAGCCCACAATAGGTGTTTATTTTTATTTATTTGTTTTTTGGCAGTTGTCATTGTTGTTTGGCAGGCCTAGGCGGGTTTAAACCGGCCAGCTCCAGTGTATGTGGCTGGCATCCTAACCACTGAGCTATAGGGGCCGAGCCCCACAATAGGTTTTTAATGTACAGTTGGCCCTAAATAACACAGGCTTGAACTGCGGGTCCCCACTTCCCCTCAGGACGGCAAGACCAGCCCTCCTCTTCCTCCCCCTTCTCAGCCTACCCAACGTGAGGACCAGGAGGATGAAGACTTTTATGATGAAAAAAGTCCTTCCACTTAAAAAATAGTAACTACGCTTTCTCTTTCTTATGATTTTCTTTGTAACATTTCCTTTTCTCTAGCTTACTGTATTATAAGAATACAGCATAGAATACGTATACGAAATATGTGTTTTGTTATCGGTAAGGATTTCAGCCAACAGTAAGCTATGAGTAGTTAGGTTGTTGGGGAGTCGAAAGTTACATCCTAATTTTCAATCGTTCAAGAGATCAGTGCCGGCTTGGCATCCGTAGCTCAGTGAGTAGGGCACCCGCCACATACAATGAAGCTGGCGGCTTCGAACCCGACCAGGGCCTGCCAAGCAACAATGACAACTGCAACCAAAAATAGCCAGGTGTTGTGGCAGATGCCTATAGTCCCAGCTACTTGGGAGGCTGAGGCAAGAGAATCGCTTAAGCCCAAGAGTTTGAGGTTGCTGTGAGCTGTGAGCTATGATGCCACAGCACTCTACCGAGGGTGACTTAGTGAGACTCTGTCTAAAATAAAAAAGAGAGAGAGATCAATGCCACTATCCCTGGCATTGTTCAAAGGTCAACTGTATACAGTAAGTTGTTATTTAATGTCTTTGATAAGTTCTTGGAAACTGTCACTCTAAGTGACATATAATAAATGTAATTTTATAACAAAGTAATTGATTTAAGCAAGAATTAACTTTCTGGTGGCGCCTGAAGCTCAAGTGGCTAAGGTGCCAGCCACATACACCAGAGCTGGCGGGTTCAAATCTGGCCCGGGGCCTGCAAACAATGACAACTACAACCAAAAAAATAGCTGAGCATTGTGGCAGGCACCTGTAGTCCCAGCTACTCGGGCGGCTGAGGCAAGAGAATCGCTTAAGCCCAGGAGTTGGAGGTTGCTGTGAGCTGTGCCGCCACGGCACTCTAACTAGGGCGATACCTTGAGGCTCTGTCTCAAAAAAAAAAGAATTAACTTCCTATGGCATATTTTTGGTAATAAAAAAACCTCACCAAACTTCTTTTTATTCATTTTTTAAAATTTCAGAATACTATAGGGGTACAAACATTATGATTACATAATCTGCTTTTTAAGTCAAAGTTGTAACTGTATCCTTCATCCAGAATATGTGCACTGCATCAGTTAGATATGAATTTATCCTACCCCTTTCCCCCCTACCACTTATTTGATTTCCTTTGATTTTTACTTCCATATATTCAGGTAAGTGTTGATCAACTAGTTCCAATTTAGTGTTGAGTCCGTGTGGTGCTTGTTTTTCCATTCTTGTGATACTTAGGAGAATAGTATCCAGTTCCATCCAGGTTGTTACAAAAGATACTAGATCACCATCTATTTTATTTTATTATTATTTTTTTTTTTTTTTTTTGAGACAGAGCCTCAAGCTGTCGCCCTGGATAGAGTGCTGTTGCATCACAGCTCACAGCAACCTCCAATTCCTGGGCTCAAGCGAGTCTCCTGCCTCCACCTCCCAAGTAGCTGGGACCACAGGCGCCCGCCACAACGCCTGGTCAGTTTTTGGTTGCAGCCGTCATTGTTGTTTGGCAGGTCAGGGCTGGATTCGAACCTGCCAGCTCAGGTGTACGTGGCTGGTGCCTTAGCCCGTTGAGCCGCAGGCGCAGAGCCTCACCATCTATTTTAAAGCCTGAATAGTATTCCGTGGTACACACATACCACAACTTACTAATCCATTCCTATATTGACGGGCACTTAGGTTGTTTCCACATCTTTGTGATCGTGAATTGTGCTGCTTTTGAGTGCAATGTGTCTATTTCATAAAACGTCTTTTTTTTTCCTTTTGGTAAATACCTACAAGAAGGATGGCTGGATCCAAAGATAAGTCTACTTTTAGTTCTTTAATGTCTCTCCATGCTATTCTCCATAGCAACTGTACAAGTTTGCAGTCTCTCCAACAGTGAATGAGTATTCCTTTCTCTCCACATCCATGCCAGATTCTGTTGCTTTGGGGCTTTTTGATAAGAGCCATTCTCACTGGTATAAGGTGATATCTTATTGTGGCGTTGATTTCCATTTCTCTGATGATTAAAGACATTAAGTTTTTTTCATGTGTTTGTTAGTCATTAGTCTCTCCTCATTTGAAAAGTTTCGATCCATGTCTTTGCCCATTTTTGCGTGGAATTGTTTGATTTTTTTCTTGCTGATTTGCTTGAGTTTCTCATAGATTCCAACTGTCAGCCTTATACCGGATTTATAGCATGAGACCCCATTCTGAAGGTTGTCTATTTATTCTGTGGATTGTGTCCTTGGCTGTGCACAAACCGGTTAATTTGATCAGATCCCATTTATTTTTCTTGTGACTGTGGTTGTTTTGGGTATCTTTATAAATTATTTGCCTAGGCTGATGTCTATTAGAGTTTTCCAACATTTTTCCTAGAATTCTTACAGTTTCATGCCTTAGGTTTAGGCCTGCTATCCAGTGTGAATGAATTTTTGTGAGTGGTGAAAGGTGCAGATCCTGTTTCAGTGTTGTACATGTGGCTATCCAATTTTCCCAGCACCACTGATTAAACAGGGATTATTTTCCCCAGTGTATGTTTTGTCTGCTCTTTCAAAGATCAAATGGCAATATGAGGCTGATTTTATAACTGGGTTCTCTGTTCTGTTCCATTGGTCTCTGTTTTTATGCCAGTACCATGCTGTTTTGATTACTATAGCCTTGTAGCATAGCTTGAACTCTGGTAAGGTGATGCCTCCTCATGTGTTCTTTTTTTTTTTTTTTTGGTAGAGACAGAGTTTCACTTTATCCTCCTCGGTAGAGTGCTGTGGTGTCACAGCTCACAGCAACCTCCAACTCCTGGGCTTAGGCGATTCCCTTGCCTCAGCCTCCCAACCAAGTAGCTAGGACTACAGATTCCCACCACAATGCCCAGCTATTTTTTTGTTGCAGTTTGGCCAGAGCTGGGTTTGAACCCGCCACCCTCGGTATATGGGGCTGGCGCCCTGCCACTGAGCCACAGGCGCCACCCTCCTGATGTGTTCTTATTACATAAGACTGGATTGGCTATTTGAAGGTTTTTTCCAGTTCCATTCAAAGTGTAGAACACTTCTTTCTAGGTCCAACAAAAGGCCTGGCATCTGGATACTTTGCAAATCCATTTACTTCTCTTCAACTCCGTTCAAGTTATGGGGAGCTGCATCAACTTTGGGGAGACAGAGACAGGAGTTCCTCAGAGCTAAACAGGCTCCAACAGTTGCTAGGGCTGTCTCTTGCTCTCTCGCCTCAAAAAGAAGTTACTCCTACCCATAAGGACCCCGGCTTTGCCCCAGGGCTGCTCCCTGCCTCTTCCAGCAGTTATGGGATGCCATTCCACTGGGGTGCTGATGTGCCCACCCAGGGAAGCCAAAATCGGTTTCTGAAATCTAGGCACTTGTCCCCAAAGCCATATCAAAAAACAGAGACAAGCAATTTGAGAAGGAAAGAGAAATTGATTACTTTGTAACATAACCCATTTATTCCAGTTCAAGATCACACCTACATTCAATTCATCTAATGGGCACATCTTTGGAAGGTGGGAGGAAACTGGAGTACCCAAAGAAATCCATCCATACATGGGGAGAATATGCAAACTACACACATAGTGTTTGATATACTGTTGACCCTTGAACAACAGTTTTGAACCTTAGGGGCCCACTTATACATGAATTTTCAATTTTTTGTATCAATGTTATAAGGAAACAATGTTATTCAAGGAACCTGCTATACCTCCCATCTGTTGAATGGAGGAATAGGAAGTAGGAATTTTCAACCTAACTGGGGGCAGAAGAAGGGGGCAGATACAGAAATCGATGGTTCTATGGAGCCACGGAAGGCTTATGGACACCTGGGCTGAATACCAAACCATTGGTAGGAGTTAGACAGCTAAGAGTACAGAGAAGGGCAGGCCAGACAGAAGACACAGTAGGTATGAAGATCAAGGTGTCAGGAGAGCTGTGTCCCTCTTGGAGGGTCTAGCAGAGGATCCATTGACGAGCCTGTTCCAGCTACTGCAGTCCACCTGCGTTCCCCACATCACGACCCCTTCCTTGATTCTCACTGTCCTCTGATCCCTTTGTCACATCTTCTTCTCTGATTCTGACCCTCCTGCCTCAACTCCTATAAGGATCCTACAGATTACATTGAGCCCACCCAGATCATCTCAAGGTCCTTCACTCTAATCATAGCTGCGAAATCCCTTTTGCCATGTAAGGTAACATATTCACAGGTTCTGGGGACTGGAATGTAGACATCTTGGGAGAGCCATTATTCTCTCTGCCACACCGAGTTCAGCCAAAGAGAAGCTTGTGTGTGTGAGGTGTGTGAGTGTGGATGTTCCAAGGACTTGGGGAGACCTGAGGATGCAGAGTCTGAGCTCAAGCCATGGAAGACCTCGTGTAAAAAATCAACTCTAACTGCTTCCCCTGAGGAAACTGGAGCCATAGCCACCAGGGGAGAACAGCAGCAATAAATCCCACGGACTTGTTTTTTACTTAATAGTGCCAGTAATCCAATTTATAGTAGTGTAAGGGGCTGGGAAAGTCTACTAGTTTGTACCTGAAAAGTTCACAGAAGAGCCAGTTTCAGGTACATGAAGATCCAGGAGTCCACCTGATGTCATCAAGTCTCTTTCTCCACAACTCCAAGATGTCTTCTCTATCAGCAGAGCATGAGAGTCTCCTATAACTCAAGGCTTGCCATCCTTCTGGCTCAGTAACGCCCCACCCCTGCCAGAAAAAAGAGCAAACAGCAGCCCAGCAAGTCTAGCAGGAAAGTGCCTGGGAGTATTCTGATTGGCCAACTCGGATCACTGTGCTACTTCCCAAGCCAATCATTGCAGTCAGAAATGTAGGTGGATATTCTGATTGGTGAGCTCTAAGCCAATCAGAGGAGGCCTCTCAGGAGGAGAGGAAGGTAGGGTCTTGACTATGGAGGGACTAGTTTGGGGTGCCAATTGGAGTGGACCAGCCGTGTCTGCTGGCTGTCCCGCTTAGCAATAGCGCCACACTCATTCTACCAGACCACTACCAGCCCCTGAGGAAAATTTGATGGCTCTCTCCTTTTAAAAGTGCCATCTCAATCTAAAGGAAATGCTTAATGGATTAGAGGGAATGTTGCTAAAGAAGGTTCACTTAAACTCCAACCCAGCAGGTGCAGCAATAGGCCCGGCCTGCGGACCATCTGCTCCTGCTCTGAGGGAGACAGGCAGTTGGGACTCGGTGCTTGAAGTCTGAAGCGAGAGTTGAGGGGCAGGGTGACATAGATTTCCTTGGGGGAACAAAGGCACATATTCTGGCCAGGCATGGTAGCTCACACGTATAATCCTAACACTCTGGGAGGCTAATGCAGGAGGATTGCTTGAGGGTAGGAGTTCAAGACCAACCTGAGCAACATAGCAAGACCCCTATCTCTACAAAAAAATTAAAAATTAGTCAGGTGCAGTGGTGTATGGCTTTAGTCCCAGCTACTTGGGAAGCTAAGACAGGAGGATCACTTGAGCGTGGGTTGCAGTGAGCTATGATGACGCCACTGCTCTCTACCCAGGGCCACAGAGCAAGAACCTAGCTCAAAAGAAAAGGAAAAAAAAAAAAAAAGCATTCTGCATACAGTGGCTATTTACATGCTCTTTGGGTAGATTTCGGCATTTATAGAGTGGAACAAAATAATTCTTCCCATCATCACAAAATAAAAGTGTGGCCATATTTTTGTACCTCATCCCTTTGAGGCTTCGGAAGAGCAACTACCCCACAGGTCTTTTGAAGTGCCTCTAGGTGCCAGGCTTCATGCTGGGCACTACAGCAGATGCAAGGCGGTGGCTTCTGGGTGCCCATCTCTCCTCTGCCCACACCTGCCCTAACCATCCCAGCCCCCCTGCCCTGCCCTCACTCTGACCCAGCAGGGAGGGCCTGGCTGGCCTGACCTGTTTTGCCTTCTAAGTGGAAACAAGTTAGGTGAAGGAAAAAGTAAGCTCTAGGCTGAACCCGGTGACCCTCTCACTCAAGTTCACCTCTGAGACAGAAATGCAGCTGTGGTTATCAGAAAGCTGCTGAGAAGCCAGGAGGTGATGGTGGGGGTGGGGGTGGGGAAATCGAAGATCTGAATCATAGAACTTTATACAGAGGGGCAGATGTGGCCAGGGGCTATGGTGGGGCTGGGGTGAGGCTGGGGTGAGCAGGCCTGGCAGTTCCTAGGAAGAACTTGGAGCCCCCTCTGGGAGGGGTGAGCTGGCCTGGCCCACAAGGGTGAATGAGTCAGCAGCCCTGTAGGGCCCCTTGAGTCCCGCCTGCAGATTCTCAGGGCCAGGATGGTGCAGCCCGAGCAGAGCCCCGCAGCAGGTCTCCCCACTTGGGCAGGGTGAGGCAGGACAGGGCCCAACAGGCCCAGCCCCACCAAACCTCCAAGCTAAATCTGCTGTTGATTGGGCAACCCCTGGAACCCAAATGGAAAATCCCCCACCTGTGGCCAAGAACTGCCAAAACCACTAGAAAGGGGCAAATCCCCCACAAGTTAGGGGTTTTAGACTTTGGAAAGGTCAAGATTAATGAGCAGATTGGTTGCTTTGAGATCCCTGGAAAGTTGTAGGAGGCAGGACCAGGGCTCAGAGGCTGGGCTGGAGAAGTTGGGTCCAGGGTCATCAGGGGGCAGCAGATTTTGCCCCAGGAGCCAGGGGCAGTGATCTAACTCTTCCCAGATCTACAGGGAACTTCCAGGGAACTGGGACCTCCAAGCCTGGAGAGAATGCCTCCAAAATTCCTTGGGATTTTTCTTCCCTGGTCAAAAGAGTATCTATTTATAGATGTGGAAATATGTGTGGAGAAAGGACTGGAAGTAAATACATGAAATGTTCGCATGTTTATTTTCTTTTCCTTATTCGCATTATTTAACAAAAAAAAAACCCTTTGACTTTCAAGGTAAGAAAAAAGATATTTTTAAAGTATAATTAATCTTGATATGTCATTCATGTCTGTTACAGAAAAGTAGAAAGGAAAAATTAGAAATCATCTATAGTGAACCATGAACATTTTGCTATTTGCTTTTGCTATGTCTCCTATGCAGTCTTGGAAGTTGAGCTTTTTTTCTTAACATAGCTATAATCATGCTGTATTTTGCATTATAACAAAACTTCCTATGTTACCTCAAAGTCATCATAACATCTTTTTAAATGTCCACCTAGTATTTATCCAGTAGACGATGCCATTATTCATTTAGCCATTCTCTCATTTTGGGATTTGCATACATATGGGCGATTTCCGACTCTTCACTGTTATAAATAACACTGTTGCAAACATCTTTATGTGGAATTTTTTTTTCATTTTTTGAGATTATCTTAAATTCTCATATTTCTAGATGTGGGATTACAGCATGAAAGGATGCCACACGATAAACAAGAATGTGAACTTGAACCCAAGTTAGCCTAAGTCCAAATTCCCCTCTTTAATCCTACAAAATGTCGTTAAAAGAAAAATGGACACAGGGCTGGGTGGCATGTCTCTTGCCTCTAACTTCCCACTCATACACATGGCTTTGACCATCAGCTGTAGTATGTAGACTGAGGTCCAGTCCTGGCCCCACTAGACAGGGGGGTGAAGAGCCACATGAGACTCCCCACATGAGGGCCTTGGCCCATGGAGGGAGAAACCCCTTGTACCATGGTGGGAACCCTTCTCAAAGGAGGTAAAGCATGAAGCATAAGCTGTGTCTTCAGAAATGGGCCGGGCTCCTGCCAGCTGGGTAGAGGGTAGGACAGGGGGCACCAATCCGGGGCTGGTAGTAAGGGCTCACCTGGAGGCACTCAGAAGGCAACAGTGAGATGGAGGATGGTGGTGCAATAGGTCAGTTCCCAGCAGGTACCTGTTTAACTCAACCCCCAGTACATTCTGGGGACATGAGACAAGGTCCTCCCCACTCCTATTTTTCAGGGTCTTGGAGTATTTCCAAAATGTCTTCACCTTTCACTCATCCCAGCCCATGACGTTTCACCTTCCCCACCCCTGTCTCCCACCCCACCTTCCCTAGCCTCCCTTAGCTGCTCCCTCCCTGGTTCCCATTTTTTCTGCGCAGATACCAGCATCCATCACAGCCTGGGGAAGGCTGTCTGTGCATGAGCGATGAGTGACTTCCTCTTGGGACAGCTGGACACAGCAGCAGTCAATGTGTCCTGCCGGAAACAGAGAGGGAGCAGGACCCCTCCCCCCCACACACACCTGTGCACTCATACATTTGCACACTCACTCCCACAGTACGCACACTCACATTCACTCATACATCTTCACATGCTCACACACACACTCTCACACCTCCAGCCACTCAGAGTGGCCCTTCCCTTCTTGACCCACACAGAGAAGTAAAAGGAAGAGAAACTCCTGGTCCCCCAGGAGTGGCTGGCTGGCAAGGAGCCAAAGGCCTCTCCAGAGGGGCACGGGTGCCCAGCGTCACATCCTCCCGCAGTAGCTGCTGACCCTGCCTCGACCCTCACTCCCTCCCTGGAGGCAGGGCAGGGTGGTATGCTGATTAGGGACATAAGCTGAGAAGAAAGACTCAGGCCCAAGTCGCAGCGCCAGCACACGAGACCTCCCGAGACTGGAATCTGAACCTCAGTTTCCCCATCGATGGGCCTAGCACCTCCACCACGGGAGGGCTGAGCAATCATGTGACATAATACATATGTACTTGCTAAGTGCCGAGCACTCCACATGCCACGCATGTCGCACATGGACACTTCACAAACGGAAGAGCCTCAGCATTGTGAGTACGGGAGGACCTCAGACGTCCAGCCATCAGAGGTCTAAACAAAGCCTCCCGGAGTTTATTCTTGTTCCAGAGTCGTCCGTGGTATAATTCCATTGTCTGAGAAAAGCTCCCTTCCAAAAAGAACCGTCACCGCACGCTACTGTGCTCCCGCTCGGCGCCACTGCCAGCAGGATAGCTTCTGGGGCCCTGGGGCACTGAGCAACCCGTGGCCACTCTCTGCCACCCGCAGACATCGTAGCCCAAACCCAGCAGGCCAAGGGCCCAGCCAGCTTCCTGCCGGTCAGAGAAACACCCAGACACTCATCCACAACCTGGGGCAGCTTCCTGGGACCCCTCACCTCCCTACCACCTGCCAGCCGTGGTCAACTCCCCGCCGCCTAGGTGGTTTGATAGCGTTTTGCAGCCCTTTGCTAGCTCTCTGCTTTGTTTCTTTGTTGGTACTTCTCAGGGCCTTTTACCCCCTTCCCCCTCATCGCCTCTCGCCCCCGCCCTCAGGGTACATGCTGCCCCTCCCCTTCCAGGCCTCAGAGCCCCTTGGCTTTGTCTTCCCACTGAGCCCACTGGTCTCCCTGCTTGCCCCACCCATGCCCCAGGCCACTCCCCACCGGGCACCCACCCCTTGCTCCTCCTTCCACATCTCAGGATGGAGCCAGCCTTCCACAACTGTCTGTACAGCCTCTGCCTGTGGCCCCTCCCCCACGTCCACTCCCCCACCCCCTGTGTCCCTATTATCTCTACCTGTCCATCCACTCACATCACCCAATCAGACCAAACCAGCATTTCTGGAATCCACTCAAAATCTCAAAAAGGGCCCTTTCTGGGAGCAGACCCTTGGCAGACCATAGGCAGGGAACAGAATAATTCCAATGGAAGCTTCAGGAGACCAGAATGAACTGGGCACAGGAGCACCCTGCAGGAGATCTGAACAGCCGTGTCATCTCATAATGACCCTGCCCTCCCTCTCTTTGAGGCCAGGAGGGCATCCGAGAGGCACATGTGGGACAGACTGGGCAGAAGCCATGGAGTGACATGGAACAGTGTACTTGCCACCCTGGGAGTGGTGCCCACAGATAGGCACGCTGCCCGTGCCCGGCCACGCCTGCAGAGCTGTGAGCTGGGAGGCTGATCTTGCCCCTGGCAGCTGGGCTACCCAGCTCAGGCACCAGCTGCTGCCCCAGGCCCTGAAGGTGGGGTGGGGATCTGTGCATCCATTGGGAAGACTCTGCCCTGGCCATGGTACTCAGAGGGCTCCTGTCTGGGCAGCAGGCATTTAAAATTCATCTTGCTGAGGATGGCTCACCTAGTTTGGAACTGATGCGTGTGAATTGGGCGCCACTGGGTGAGCGAGATAAACGCAGCTGTCTTTGCTCTGCACACTGTTCTAGCAGAAAGCCAGGGCTGGGGGCAGGTAGACCTGTGTTTGAGGCCCAGCAAGGCAAGTAACTTGACCTCCCGGAGCTTCATCTTCCTCATCTGCAGAGTGAGGATTATCAGAGAATTTACCTCCTGGATTGTGAAAATTAAACAAGTTCAAGCTTGCAGAGCCAGGCGTGGGATATGTGTTCATGTAGCTCCATAGGGGAGCAGTAATGGCAGCTGCTGCTGTCACCATTTCACAACTACATTTAGACCTCAGCTGGCAGTACAGGAGACAAGGTGTGGTGCCCGGCACCTGTGCATGCCCCTAAGCAATCCTGGGGAGGGGATAGTAGGCCAGCAGCTGCAGAGTCCTAAGCCAGGGCCGAGTGGTAGGGACTAAGGACTCAGCTGGAGATAGGATTTCCCCTTCTTTGCAACATGGAGCCCACCTTCTCCCCAGACCCCAGAGAAAGGGACATGGATTAATATCACGTTAGTTTCATCTTCTCAAAGGAGGCCAGGCCACAAAAACTTTTCTGGGCCTCCCTTTTGCATTGTTGGGCATTGTCACTCTGCAAGGCTGTTGTCATTGGGCAAAGGAAAATGGGAGCTGTGGCTGGTTTACAGGGCGTGAAGAGAGGATAACACCAAACTTCAGCTTGGGAGGATTCTATTTCTCCCACTTGCAAGGGGGCCAAATTTCCTTCCTTCCTTCCTTCCTCTGTTTCATCTCCAAGAAGTCTCAGGTGTTAAGTATGTGGGTGGATAAAAATCACTGCACAGGTTGAAGCAGGTACTGGTTGATGGTGGGGGTGGCAAAACAATCCTGTTTTCATTTTGCTTTCCCACCTGGGCCTTGACTTGGCAGAAATACATATGGAAAAACCACTCCCCCAAAACCCACACCCCAAGTCTATTTTCTTATTTATTTTATTTTATTTTATTTTGAGACAGAGTCTCACTTGGTCACCCTCAGTAGAGTGCTGTGGAGTCTCAGCTCATAGCAACCTCAAATTCTTGCGCTCAAGCAATTCTCTTACCTCAGCCTCCTGAGTAGCTGGGACTACAGGCACCTGCCACAATGTCCCCACTATTTTTTTTTTAGAGATGGGGTCTTGCTCTAGCTCAGGTTGGTCTTCAACTTGTGAGCTCAGGCAATCCACCTGCCTCAGCCTTCCAGAATGCTGGGATTACAGGCGTGAGCCACTGCGACTGGCTTTTCTTTTTTTTTATATTTTTAACAACTTTACTGAGATATAATTTACTTACAGTGAGCTACATGCACTTAAAGTCTACAACTCAGTGAAGTGTACCAGATGTATATATCCACGAAACCACCACCACAATCAAGGTAAAGCCAAATCTATTTTATTGACTTCCTATGGGTGATTCTTTTGTTATATTCATGGCATTTTTATTGACAGGGGCAAGAATTCACACTGCCTAGGTAAAGAAAGAGGAAGGGTAAAAAGAAAAAAATAGGAATGGTAATTTGTGTAACTACAGAGTCCAGGAATAGAACACCTTCAGGTATGGCAGGATCCAGGAGTTCAGACGATGTGGATGCCATCCTCCTCTCGTTCAATCAAATTCTCTCCCTGTGGCTGGAAAGATGGCTGCTGGCAGGCCCAGACTAATATCCTCTCTATTTAGCAATGTCAAAGAAAAGAAACCGTCTGCTCTGACAGCCCTAGCTCCAATAGTGCATCTTTGAGTTACGTGCCCATCCCCAGATGGGGCAGAATCAGTGCCAGTGATGTGCTTGTGAGAGCTGAGTGTACTCATCTCTCTCCAGCTCCACAGTGAAATCACGTCTCAGGGATGTCATCTGTAGCTTGAAACCAGCCATGGTGAGATACCGTGGAAATTGGCAAATGCTTCTTCACCCTACCCCTAGAGCCAGCTGTTAAACACTTATGCACATCCCTGAGTCAGCCTTAGCTAAACCAATGAAATCAGTTCCCTGAGGGAAGAAGAAATGTTCTGTCCCAGAAAGAGGAGGAGTGGAGGCTAGCCAGAGGAACCCCACTCTGATGAAAGCATAGCTGCCTAGGCAATCTCAGAGAGAAATCCTCCAGGAATTCTCCCAGCCCCAGCCCCCAAGGGGACATAACCAGGCCAAGGTTGAACCCACTGCAGAGAGCATCTAGCCAATATGGAGTCTTCCAGAAGGACCCAGGCTTTGCTTGTCCCTGACAACTCACCTCCCTCCCCCCAACCCCACCCTAGTCCCCAACCACTGCCAGTTACATTCTATGGAAAATTAAAGAACTTCCTAAGCCTGACTGCTTCTGCAAAGCCATCCCAGCAATCTAGGCCCATGATTTTCAACTCGTTCAGCTATTTTAAAACAACCCTCTCAGAGCAGCCCAGAAATGGGGGCTGTGGCTTGATTTGAGGTTAAACAAATAAGTGCCATTCACCCACCAACGCTCTAGGAATGAAAGATGTCTTAAGGCAAATTCCCAAGCTGTGTGCTCCAGAAAAATTGCTGTCCCAAATTGCTAGGTTCCAATCCAGTGTTCTTCATTTCCAAAGATATTTGAGTTGTTTTCAGCTACACAGAGATGGTGGTGTGGGCAGCCGGGCATGCCACCTTGGCCGCTCCTCTGCTCAGCCCTACCTGGGTTTCCTCAGTCACATCAGCCTCCCATCCCGGGGCCCCCTGAAGCTTTGGAGCTCCTGGGGCATTTTTTGGTCTGATGGGAAATGGCTCCTCTCCATCTTGGGGGCCAGGGCCAGATTGCTGCCTGTTTCAGGCAGACTGCTTTTCTTCCCATGTTTTGAGGATAGGCAAGAGTGAGAAAAAGGAAAAAA
Source organism: Perodicticus potto (assembly GCA_963574655.1). Lineage (NCBI taxonomy): Eukaryota > Metazoa > Chordata > Mammalia > Primates > Lorisidae > Perodicticus > Perodicticus potto. The sequence goes on from CAUYRH010160505.1 coordinate 34,242, forward strand.
AAGAAAACCCCACATTCTCAAACAAATAAAAACTCTGCTGCACATAAAAGCTGAGCCTCTGGATGTGAGGTGCAGAACCAACTCAACAGAGGAATCTTCCTTCCCTTTCTCTCTGGGAGATATTGGTCTTTATGCCTCAGCTGCAAACCTGCACCAAGAGTTTTCAGATCTCCTACTCTTAGAAGTTTCCCGTGTTAGAAACAATGATGCTCACCAAACATGCCATTTCTTTCCCTACACGTCCCAGCTGTGTCACATGCCTAGATTTGGCCAATGAAATTAAGCAGAAGTGATATATGTCATTCCTAGGCCAAGGTAGTAAAAGCCCTATGCCCCACATTCTCCCAGCTGCTGCAGCCATGGAGGGTGCAATTCTCCCAGATGGTGCAGCTACGGGTGGCTGAGCTTCTGTCAGCTGGGTCCACGTATGAATGTGTGGAGGAGAATGGCCTGCCAACCTGCTGAGACATAGAGTGTGAACAAGAGATAAGGTTTTGTTGTGCTCAGCCACTGACACCCGGGGGGGGGGGGGGTGCTTGTTACTGCAGCATTGCCTGGCACATGCTGACTAATCGAAGCCCCGGACACTCTGGTTTACTTTGCCATGTTGTTCACCAGAAGAGACCAATGCATGTGAGACAGAAAACACTTCCTTCCTCTCTGGCCAACAGCCTTTAGGTCAAATAGTGCTCACGAGCCCAAAGATGTAAGGACTCAGAGACTTGGGCCTGGGTCTGGGCTTTCCTTTGTGTTCCTGCACAGAGATGGTGGTGAGGATGAGCACAAGCATAAAAGCTATACTCCCTCACATTCCAAGGGTGATGCCCCATGAGGTGGATGGGATAGAGTTAATCCCATTTTAAAGATGAGAACATTGAAGCTCAGAAGGACTAAGTCCAAGGTTGAATGGCTAATTAGAAATACTTGAACCTAGGTCTTGTGTCTCTTACCACAATACCAGTACTTCTCAACATGCAGTTCAGAGACACTGAGCCAGGGCCCAGGGATCTGCATCTTGAAAACTCCCCAGGCAATCATCATGCTAAGTTTGAGAAACCTTGCTCCAAACTGCTGCCTCCTGCCATTGGCTCAGCTGCGTACAGTGGCAGGGGAGGAAGCCACCAACAGAGTGACAGGATTTGAGGGGTACAGGGAAGGATCACCTTCCCAACTAAAGCAACCAATAAAAAATGTCTCCCCTGCCAGATTGTTCTTTGCACCTGAAATTCTCCCCAAAGGGCTCGTTTCTTCAGGTTAATATACAAATAGTTCTAGAACATGTGAGACCTTTTCATGAATTAATTTAGGTTGTTCTCAGCGAGGAATAACTGTCTATAAGAAGTCACTCTGCAAGGTTAGCTTTGCAGGGAAACAAGACTCAAGAATCAAGGCCTTGATCTGAAAAAGCAAAGTGATCTGGGGGTTGCAGGTGCAATCCTGGACAGCAGGAAGAGGCTGAGCATCATGGGATGGGGTAAAGGATGCCAAAGAGAGGTGGGGAAATGCAGCTGGAGGAGGCAGTTAAACTGAACACACCAGAAAGAGTCGGAAAGATCTGGAGTAAAGTCACAGCCTTTTATATAGTCTGTGTGACTTTGCAGATGTCACTTCCCGTCTCTGTGCCTCAGTTTTCTTGCCTGTAAAACAGAGTTAATATCAAAACCTACTATGGGTAGGTTGTTGTAAGAATCCTAACACATCTGTGTGTGGAACAGTCAACATTTTCTGATCCTTGGCCACATGCCTGCAGCCGTGCTAAGTGCTTCACATGTATTATTCACCTGTTTAATCTTCACCACTGTGATAACCTAAGGTGCAGTTATTATATTACCCATTTTATTATATAAATGAGGAATGGGAGGCCCAGAGAGGTGAAGTAACTGTGCCCAAGTTTGCACAGCTGATAAGTATCAGAGGCAACATAGGAACGTAGTTGGTCAGAGGCAATGGCCCTAATGGCTACATTGAATTGCAGGTACCTCATCTCATAGGGAGTCACAGCTGCAGGGAGGCTGAAGGATAGAGCCCAGGGCAGGGGTTCCTGTGCAGACTGCACAGTAGCCATGATTATTAAGGTCACTACTAAGCTAAAGGGTGAGAGCACACTCTGTCTGTCTCCCTCCCGTCCCCAAGCCACTGACCCTCCTCCACACCCAGAGGAGTACACTGGGTACCATATTCCTGAGCTCAGAGACCCTGGAATGGCCCCAGCTGCTTCTCTCAGTATCCCCCCACAATGGGCACCAACCTAAAAACAGCACTCTTGCTACATGGCCCCACCAGGCAGCTGTTCTGGGCTCAGTGTTTTGGTTGTTCCTGGTTTTATCTTGTTTGCTTTTTAGTGTACCTCCTTAAATAAACTGCAGTGTTGCAAGGAGAAAAGGGAACCCAGCAAGTACTTAGCAGTTTCTATGAGCAAGACTCTATCAAGGAAATCCATGCATGGTGGCTCGTTGGGCCTTCACAACTTGATGAAGCAGGTGTTGGTGTCTTCATTTTACAGGAGCAGAAAGCAGGGACAGAGAGGCTAGATGACTTGCTCAAAATCACACAGCACATCAGCAGCACAGTGCTATTTCAGATGCTTGTCTGTTTGAATCCAAAACTACTTACAAGAAGTGATGCCCAGCTGGGACTTTTAAAATCCTTAGCCCCTGAAGATGAAGTTTGCTGTTTCTCAATCACCCTTCACGTGTGAGACGTTTTTTGCGTGGCACCTCTGTGCCAGGTACTGGATTAGAGACTATAGCAACCTGGCCTCAGCTTCATTCTGTTCAGCAGGGATGGTGATCTTTATTAATAGCATATTTGGAGACATTTCCATAGCCCCCAGGTTCTGTGAGGGCCAGCTTATCAGCCCAGGGGCCACTCCTTGGGGACAAGGGAATTCAGGCTCTTCCTCAGAGAATCCAGCTCTGAGTGAGTGCTTCAGGAAACTTCTGAGCTGCCAGGTTTCCGTGTAGCTGATCAGTCAGAGCTGGGGAGGGGGAGACAGGAGGAGAGGTTTCCCGTCAGCCCAGCTTTTGTCTCTCACATGAGCCCGAGGCAGACAAACCACAACCACAGACTCGACCAGCTGTGGAAGCATCAAACAGGAAACCCAGGACATCTGGTGCTCCACTTCCTCTGAAGGCTGTGCAAGTCTGGGTGTGTGTGTGTGTGTGTGTCCGCCTGTATGCATGTCTGTTTTCTCTCCCACTGTTGGTTAATGAGACTCGGATGCAGACAGGGTTGGAAACCACAGGCCTTGTGGTGACAAAGAAGCCAGACACTAGTTCCCTAACCCTTACAGTGCACTGTCCCTTCTCAGACAATAACCCAGGATCTGACACAGTCTCACGGGCCACCTGCCAACACCTGGCCTATGGTCAGCTTCAGGTCACCATGCAATTAAAGAAATTTCTTTTCCTTTTGGATTTTGACGGTTTTAGAGGCATTGTTTGAGGCTGGGGTGGGAGGGCTCCCTTACATATAACTTGGCCTCAGCATACAGATACACAAAAAGAAGATGAAAGCTGCTTTTATAATAATTTGAGGAAAATGTGTGGATGATCATTGAGGCCATGTGCTGGTCAGCACGCTGCTTTCCCACTAGTGGTAGTGTCCACTGGATAAGGAGTGAGAAAGTTTTTTTTTTTTTCATTCTTCCAAAGGGAAGAAATGTAAGGAAGTGGAAAGAAAAGGCTCCCCAAGCTGTAGCATTTGGCTTAACTCTCATATTACCCCTAGGAGATGGGCATTAGAGTGCCCACTTTTATAGATCACGAAATTGATGTGCAGGGGGGGTTGGTAACTCACCTAAGATCACATAGCAAGGAAAGAGCAGGGCCAAGGTTCAAATTCAAATCAATTCCCAAGCTCATGCTATATCTTAGATCACATTTCATTCTTTCAATGAACATTAATGATGTTCACATAAATGTTTCTTGAATTAATCAATGAAATGTGCTACCATGAATGGCTGGGATGTCAGTCTCACGGTAACCCTAGAGCTCAACACAGTAACCAGCATGGAATGAGTGCTTAAGCAATGTCAGTGAATTAATAAGTAATTGAGCAATGGGATTCTAAGTTTTCTAACAGTGACATTTCATTTTCCTGGAGATCATTTACTTAGCAAAGTCAAATGTCTGGATCCTGGATAAAACTGTGAAAGCAGATAGAAAGAACTACAAGCAGTCAACAGAAGTTACAGGTCCTAGCATGTGAAAAGTTCAAATACTTGATTCATAGCCCAACTTCTCAGGTCCTCAGTCGGGAGTCTGTTACGCTTACTTGACAACCAGGGTTAAAAAGCATAGTTACTGATCTTCCCCGAACACAACATTTAGAAGCATCGTTTAGAAAGGAGACGAACTGCTTGAGGAAGCTTGTTGGCAACAGCAATTTGGGAGTTCAACTAGCATTTTAGGACAGAGATGCAAGGAGGAACTTGCCAGGAGAGGTGAGACACCGGCAAGATGAAGTGAATAGTCTGATCCTCGGATATCTGCCCAAAACGTGACTCTGAGAAAGACGGTAGCATCTCCGGTGGGTTCTCTGGCTAAGATTAAAGGTACATTAGTAAGAGCTGGCAAACCTCAAGCCTTACTCGAGTTTACGAACTTGCAGCAAACTGACATGGCACATGCGCAGTGTCTAAGGTCACAGTTCTTTTCATACCTGCCGCTCGGCTCAGCTTTCCCTTAGGCGAGGCTTACGTCACGCAAGCGCTGCTAGCGCGTGACGTCATCCAACGGCGCCACCCGCTGTTCCGAAGCTGTGAGCCTCGACTGGCAAAGGCGTTGCTGTAGAGACGGCTCGCTGAGCCCCACCCCCGAGACGGGATTGGAGGAGAACTGGTCAGCTGACACCGGTGAGGTTTCGAAAGCGCACGGGAGGGTTCTCTTAGGGTTATGACCAAAGATCAGTTCGAGGGGCCTTTTGACCTAAGGTACTAAATAGCGGATGGCCCAGTTAGAGCAGAAATTCAGACTGCCCTAGATTGGATTTCGTGTAAGGCAGAAGGCCCAGTTAGACTTGAACTTATCACTTAAGTAGTGGTGGGGAAAGGAGTCGGTAAAAGACAGGGGCCAGCTTCATTCCTATTTTAAAGGTGAGAACATTGGAGCTCAGAAAGACAAAGTCCAAAGTCAGGTGGCTAATTAGAAATACTTGAACCTAGGTGTGTCTCTTGCCACAATACGAATCCTTTTAAAAATGTAGTTCAGAGACACTGAGCCAGGGCCCAGGGATCTGCATCTTGAAAACTCCCCAGGCAATCATTATACTAAGTTTGAGAACCCTTGCTCCATACTGCTGCCACCTGCCATTGGCTCAGCTGCGTACAGTGGCAGGGGAGGAAGCCACCAACAGTCATAGGATTTGAAGGGTACAGGGAAAGATCACCTTCCCAACTAAAGCAACCAATAAAAAATGTCTCCCCTGCCAGACTGCTCTTTGCACCTGAAATTCTCCCCAAAGGGCTGATTTCTTCAGGTTAAATTAAGACAAATAGTCCTAGAACACGTGAGACCTTTTAATGAATTAACTCAATTTAACTCCTTTTGAACCTCGATTTCTTCTCAAAAAGATCAGCCGATCAGCATACAAATATGGTATTTCTCCCTTCCTAAAAAAATCCTTTTGTGGCTCCAGCTCCCACCCCATCTCTCCTTTTCTGAACATCATAACTCCTTGAAAGAATCTATCTTCTTTGTCAATCTCTGTGTTCTCATTCTTTGTAGAACCCTCTCTGGGAACACTCTAAATGTACTCCCACTCCTCATCTTAACTTGATCTATTTGCAATCTTTAATACAGTTTATTACCCTCTCCTCCGTGAAACTTTCTTTACTCCACTTTTGGGACTGCACACACTTGGGTTTTTCCTCAAAACCCAGCCCCTCCTTCTCTGTCTCGTTTGCTACCTCCTCTTTCCCCTGACCTCTAAATGTAGCAGTGGCCCCAGCACTGGCTCCTTGGACTTCTCTCTCTTGTCATTTAATCTTTTAATGAGGTCATCCACCTTTATGGCTTTAAAGACCCTCTATATGGTAATAACTCCCATCTTTATACCAATGGCCTAGGACTCTTCTTCATCTGAGAAAATGGCACCACAATCTTTCTGGCTTCTCAGGCTCCAAATCTTGAGTTCTCCTTCGTTCCACATCCAATTGGTCAGCAAAATCTCCACTGACACCATCTTAGACCAAGCCTCCGTCATCTTTCACTTGGGTTATTGTATAACTGCCTCCTTTACCCTTCTTCCCCCTCAGTCCATGTTCACATAACAACCTGAGTAATTATGTTAAAAGTCAAATTATGGGCCAGGTGTGGTGACTCACGCCTGTAATCCTAGAACTCTGGGAAGCTGAGGCAGGTGGATTGCTTGAGCTCATGAATTCAAGACCAGCCTGAGCAAGAGCAAAACACTGTCTCTAAAAAATATCTGGATGTTGTGGCAGATGCCTGTAGCCCCAGATACTTGGGAGGCTGAGACAAGAGGATCACTTGACCCCAAGTTTGAAGTTACTGTGAGCTATGAACCCACCACACTCTACCTAGGGTGATGTAATGAGATTTTGTTGCAAAGAAAAGAAAAGAAAGGCCTCTGACCTCCTGATATTTTTTTTTTTTTTTTTGAGATAGAGCCTCAAGCTGTCACCCTGGATAGAGTGCCATGGCATCACAGCTCATAGCAACCTCCAATTCCTGGGCTCAAGCAAGTCTCTTGCCTCCGCCTCCCCTTTAGCTGGGACTACAGGAGCCCGCCACAATGCCCAGCCATTTTTTTGGTTGCAACCGTCATTGTTGTTTGGCGGGCCTGGGCTGGATTTAAACCCGCCAGCTCAGGTGTACGTGGCTGGCACCTTAGCCCTTTGAGCCACAGGCGCCGAGCCTGACCTCCTGATTTTAAATTGCAAATCAGACTTCCCCAAGCCCACGTTCCCATTCCCTTCTTTTTGCCCACTACATGTATCACAGTGTAATATACTATTTAATTTACTTCTTAATCTTATTTTATGCCCCTCTCCACATGAAGGCAGGGACTTGTCTGTTTAGTCATTGCTGTATCCCCAATTTCTAGATAGAACCTGGCACACAGTCGGTGCTCAATAAGTTGCCTGTGGGGAGATTGTTTGCATTTCAGAATCAGAGGGTTCAGCAGTGGTTTAGAGCCAAAGCTTTAGAAAAGGCTAGAGTTACAGTCTTCCTTTGCTGCTCAGCTGCTTCATGGCCTTCAAGAAATTTATTTAACCTTTCTGAGCCTGTTTCTTTGTATTTAATATTGTCAAAATAATACTTTAACCTACCATTCATCAATATTGCACACCTCTCTGTGTGTCCAGCAAGCAACGGGCTAGCTGCTGGAGATGCAGCAGAGAACCTGGAGTCCACACACTGAGGAAGGGGCTGCAGACAACAGCCACGTATTTACCCATATAGTGATTCTTCATGAATTGTGATAACTGTGATGAAGGAAAAGTAGGTAGTGCTGAAGAGGCAGAATGGGGAAGAGCTTGCCTGGGAGAGTGACTTCTTTCTATCTATCTTTCTTTTTTTCTTTTTTTTTTTGAGACAGAGTATCTCGCTGTGTTGCCTCAGGCTAGAGTTCCTTGTGGTCACAGCTCACAGCAACCTCAAATTCTTGGGCTCAAGCAATCCTCTTGCCTCGGCCTCTTGAGTAACTGGGACTCCAGGTGCTCACCACAATGCCCAGTAGTTTTTCTATTTTTAGTAGAGATAGGGTCTCACTCTTGCTCAGGCTAGTCTCAAACTCCTGAGCTCAAGCAATTCACCTACCTCAACCTTTCAGAGTGCCAGGATTCTAGGCATAAGCCAGCACGCCTGGCCAATGAGTGACTTCTTAACTGTCGGCATCTGCTCAGGCCACCATAACAAAATGCCACAGACAGGGAGCTGTAAACGGCAGACATTTATTTGCCCACGGTTCTGGAGGCCAGAAGTTCCAGCTCAAGGTGTCAGGAGGTTTGGTTTTTCCTGTGCCCTCTCTCCTTGACTTGCAGGTGGCCGCCCCCTTGCTGTGTCCTCACTTGGTCTCCCTCGTTTGTGGGCACATACCCACCGTGTCTCTCAAGTATCCTAATCCCTTATAAAGAAATATACCAGTCACACCGGATTAGAGCCCTCTCTTATGGCTCCATTTTACCATAATCACCTCGTTAAAGGCCCTATGTCCCAATACAGTTACTTTCTGACCTACTAAGGGTTAGGACTTCAACATGCAAATTGGGGTGGGCGCAATCCAGCTTATAACATTAAGATCCAAAGGATGCACAGAAAGGAGATGAGATGAGAGGAAGCTTCCGGGCAAAGGAGAGGCTATGTACAGAAATCCTATGCCTGGACGGAGTGTGACAAGTTAGAGAAAGTGGAAGCCTATGGGGCTTGTGTCTTGGTGGCAGACGCACTATTGGAAGTTGGGGTGAGAAGCAGCTCATGCAGGCAGCGCCTTGGAGGCCACCTAGGGCTGGTTTGGGGAGTGATGTGATGGAAACATCATAGGAAAAGATCACTCTGCCACACACAGGTTGGAAGGAGGCTTCCCTGGTGAGGACACTGTAACACAGTGCGTGGCACCTCACCCACAGAGCTCCATAGAGAGTTGTCGATGAGTGCTTTTCATAATGGCCACCTGAAGTGGTTGATGGAAGGACTGAATGACAGAGAGGCCCAGAAGGGTGGAATAAACTGAAGCGATAAGCAAGTGTAAGAGAGCAGTAAGGAGAAGCATCCAAAAGTACTGACTACTCTGTATTAGGGTGCTAATACAGACAGGTGGGGTTGCTAATTGTAAAAAGAAACTTTTGGGTGAGACTAACGCAAAAGAGAAAAGATGCAGCGAGAGCACTGAAACCCCGGCCCCGCACGTCTGTCTTCTGGAAGCCTAACTCTAGTGGAAATCGACTGAGAGCAGCGCTCATCTTTTATTTCTTTTCTTCAGATTCGGCTAAAAGCTTCCCTCAGGTTTGGTGCCAGGGTACTGATGCTCGGCGGGTACTCCTGAAAGATTTGGGCAGGGTGAGGGACGGGGGTCACCTCCTGCAGCCGCTCAGTAAGAGTGTGTTGGGCAGTGGGAAGCTTTCTCGTTTCATTCCTGATATCCAGTGTCTGGAAGTGGAACCTGATGTGAACACCCGCCTCCCTTCAACTTGAGTGGTGATTCTACCTTTTGTTGGTTTAATGTAGCAAAGATTCAGTGGCACTTTGCATTGGCATTATCCCAGTGGCTAAAGAGCTCCCACTGTCCTCCACATCACTAACAGAAGGCCATCCGCCAGTAATTGGGAATGTACAGGGCAACCCATCTTAATTTTGAACAGAGTTGTTTGTTAGAATCTGCTCTGTAATATTAAGCCAAATCTATCCTGCTAAGTCCCGGCCTGGCCTTCAGAAGCTGCACGAAACCTGATTCCTCCTCTTTGTGGCAACAAGTATTTGACAATACCTGTGTGGTACCCTTCTGGGGCCACCAAGTCTTCTGTTCCCAACCTGAACGCTCCACCCCACACAAAAATTGTTTTCTTTTCTTAACAGTGCTTTTATGAATATCCTTGTGCATAAATCTTTTCACATTTGCCTTTGGATACATTTGCATGAATGAAACTTCTGGGACAAAGTTTGTGCTGTATTATTTCCAGATTACCCTCCAGAAGGGGTGATTTTGCTTATACGCCCACAAGTGGTTTACAAGAGAGCCTTTTCCCCACACCCTAGCCACCAACATGGGGAATTTTCATTCTTTTAATCGTTGCCCATCTGATAGGGGAAAATGTTTATCTCATAGTTGCTTTAATTTGCATTTCTTTGATTACGGGTGAGATTGGACATGTTTTCCAACCACATCCTATACTTTTGCAATCGAGTTTTGGAGCTAAATGCAGGACCTTACATGTATTCCAGTTAAATTTTATCTTGTTGGACTCGACCAATCATTCTTTTCTATTGAGATAATTTTGGATCCTGATTCTGCGATTCTAATGCACCAGCCTTCCTTCCCAGACTGCTGTTATTTGCATAGTTGATAAGCAGTTATCTTTGGATTTATCAGAGTTGTTGATAGAAATGTTAAAGAGTTCAGGGCCAAGGACAGGACTGCCAGGCATGCCACTAGGGGATGCCTTGAGATGACACTGTCCCATCTACTGTTACAGTTTCACCTCACCATGCTCTGGGGAGTCGTAGGTGGCTTTGCAAAGAGTCTTCACCTGGGACACAGGGCTTGGGCACAGATCCCAGCCCTGACCTTGAACAAGTAGCATCACCTTTCCCAGAGATCTACTTTAATCTCTAACAAGCTTTTTGTTGCTGTTTGTCCATAAGGATTTCATGAGAAACAGCCAAATCATTGTTACAAGTCATGGCACTGTGACAAAGTGTTCACCCCACTCACTAATCTGGTGGAACTATCACAAAGCCATCCCTTTGAGAATTGGTGTTGACCCTGATGGTCACCCCTTCCACATGCTAGCCGACCATTTGTTTGATTCTTTGCTCCAGAATCTTGCCCAGGGCCAACACTAGGCTCAGAGGCCTTCAGTGTTTATCCAATTCATAAATTTTTTAAGTGTGGGGCATTAGCCTCTGTTTTCCATGATTTCTCAAAGACATCAGAAGTGCTCGGCGATCCCTGCCAACACTCTGGTTCTGTCGCCCAGCTTTGGTTTTCTTTCCTACCAGGAAGGAGTAAGTCGCTGGGTAACCTCTTCTTTGGTTGTTGACAGCTGGCAGGTGCTAGGAGGAGGGCTCCTTAGGAGCTGAGACCGCTTTGGAAGGAAGCAGGGAGAATGGCTTAGTTCGAGGGGAGAAAGGCCTTTGTGAGACTGACACCTGGCAGCCTCGGAAGCCATGAGCTGAAGAAACAGCTTCCCTGGCCCTGCAGGGCCCATAGGCCTATGTCATTCTCTTCAACTCTGGGCACAATAAGGAAAACAAGCGTCAACAGAATCGTCTCCAGATGAAGGGACAGCACCCATGACACCTTTCTCTGAGTTACTTCAACATCAAAGTCAGACAAGACTATTCTAAGGGAGGAACAGTAAACATGAGCCCCCTGTAACAGATAAACGAATTAAAAGAGAAATTGGGTAATAGATTTAGGTGGGGTGGTACATTGGTCAAAACCCTGGTCACCTGGCTTCTTATCACCATGCCTGGAATGTAGTTGTTTATTTACCCTTTATAAATTTCTCGGAGTGTGATGCACAAACAGCCACTCCTTGTTGTCCATTCTTACTCGTTAAGACTAATAATAATAGTAATGATGATAACAAGGGCTGCTGTGGTTTGAATGACAGTATCCCCTCCAAAATTCATGCATCTAAAATTCATGTTGTGCTTAATCCCTATGCTGGTGGTAATGGGAAGTGGGGTCTTCTGAGAGGTGATTAGATGCCTTTTTTAAGAGATAGGCTCTCTCTCTCTCTCTCTCTCAACCCAGGTAGAGTACAGTGGCATCATAATAGCTTACAGTATTAAGGGCTCAAGCGATCCTCTTGCCTCAGTCTCCTGAGTAACTGAGACAATAGGTGTGTGCCAATATGCACAGCTAATTTTTTTTTTGTGTGTGATGGAGACAGGGTCTCACTCTGTTGCCCAGGCTGGTCTTGAATTCCTAGTCTCAAGCAGTCCTTCTCTCTCAGCCTCCCACAGCACTAGATTACAGCCGTTAGCCCTGGTACCTGGCTGTGTGCCTTTTTTTTTGTAAAGGCTGGGAGGTTCCAGCCAGCAGGCCCTCACCAAGTGCCAGACACTAGCACCTTCACGGTGGCTCATCACTGAACTCTGGGAAATACATGCGTATTGTTTGAAAATTGCCCAGTCTATGGTTATGTTGGGGCAGCACAAACGGACTAAAGCAAAGGCTAATCCCCACTGAACTCTCACTGTGTTCTCAGCACCCGGGTGAGGGAGGTGAGGAAATCTGCAGAGATGAGGAAATTATGGCACAGAAGAGAGGTTAAGCAACCTGCCCAAGGGTTGGAACCGGGGCTGGAGCCGAATGGCAGCATTCTGCTGGTTCAGTAAGTAAATGAGAATTAGAAAGGCATAATTGGAAATTATCTCCCCCCTAGATTGTGAAACTGCATTGCAAACAGTGTTGTCAGCTACTGTGGAGTGACAAACTAACTCCTTCACTCCTGAGCGAGCTGGAAAGGAAGGAGTGGGACGAGAGGAGAAGCCAAGGGCGTAGGGGCCCTGTAACGGGGGGCGTAGCCGCTGAGGAGTCCCCAGGGGGCCGTAAAACCTGCAGTGAATGTCTGTGACCGCAGGGACCCGCACACAAGTTCCAGGACCCGAAATTCTGCCTAGGATTGTGTCATGAGACAGGGCCTTGCCGCACAGCCCCCGCCCCAGGAAGAGGATTACGAGGCTGAGTGCGGTTACTGTTGGCACCAAGCGCCACCGGTGTGGCCAGCACCGGGCGCCAACCCTCAGATTCCCAATATTGTCTTCCAGTTGCTAGACTACGCTGCTTTCCAGTACATTATTTGGAATATAAAAACTAAAATGTAAGTAAAGCATTTTAATACAAATAACTTCAACCGCAACAAGGCAACTGGCTTCTGATTAAGTTGGCAAGAAGACGTAATGAACTCACTCCGATTGACATATTTAGGGGTTCTCTTGCCAAATCCAATTGGCAGCTTCATAATTATGGAAACGTCCATGTTATTTCCACTCAGCCAGGGTTAGGCCTTCTGGTGTCTGATTCAATGTTTACTTCATGAATGAGGTCAGTCCCCTGCACAGCTGGGGTTTCAGCAAAGCCATCGGAGCTGCTGGTCAGCAGACAGTGTTCCCACTGGAACCTGATCCCGTTGGTCAGGACTCCCAGGGCAGACTTCTCCCGGCCCCCCAGGTCAGCTGCCCTCCCTGGCATTCTCTAGACCCTGGCTCTTCTCACTGCTCCCTGTGGAAGTGGCATGCTGAAGCCACAGCCAAGTTTCCCATGGCACGGCAGTCCCTCCTTCAAACTGCCCCCGTGGTACCACAACACCTCACTCCCGGGCCACCCCCTCATGAGCTTCAAACTGCCAGGAAACAGGGTATGGTTTTGTTAAAAAAGTATGTATTCCGGGATGGCTCCGCTTGTGTGGTATGAGAGCGAGTGACTCAGAGTGCCATGAAAGCCACCTCCAAAGGTAAAGATGTCCCACAGGCTAGAGTCCTCTCGGCCAACTCCCCACACAGGCAAAAACAAAAACAAAAGCTCAAAAGGGCTCAAAACACCTAAAGAATACGCATTTATGGAGTTACATTCTCTGGTTCACGGAAGTTCCTGGGAAACAGGGCAGAGGGGAAAGGTGACGCTCCACAGCTGTGACAGGGGCTTAGCTCCAAGTCACCAGAAGCAGCAAAGGGCTAAAGTGCCATTGACTTGTCTGCCCACATCCTGAGCCGTTCATCGGGACAGTGGCAGTGAAAGCGTGTGGTCAAGGTCTCAAGTGGCTCTTTATCTCAGCTCTGGCAGTACTTTCTTTCTCTTAGCATGATAAGGTCACAGGAGGCTAAGGGACAGCGATTTGGTTTGGATCCCAAATAATCCTGGGCGTCATATGCTGTGATGGTTTCACCTAAGAAAATCTGGAAAGTGCCATGAGGGTGCAGGGGTCCTATAGGAGATGGGTTAGGCGCTGGAGCAAAGACAGGTGCAGTAAGAAAGCGTCTCTTTCCCACATTGACGAGCCAGAGTTTGTCAGCTAGGTCTCCTAACAGGAGGATGATGAGACCAATGACCGTTGGTGTAAACGCAAGGCCAGAATGACGTGGAGTGGGTCCGGCCCAGGTGTACAGAGGCGAGCTCTGTCTTCTTTTGACCCCCACAGAAGGAAACGGTTGTCATTTTAGGATGAAGCCTCCATGCTCTCTTAGCTAAAAGGTTGGTCCAGTGGTCATAGGAAGTTTTAGAACACCTGTCCTCACTCGAGGGTGGGCATACCACGGGGCCCACGTGCCGTCTCAGTCACAGATCACCTCTCTACGTGGCTTCCCCGGGAGCCCAAGCAACCTGCCTGAGACCCAGGAAGCTCCATCTGCTGCTCCCGTTACTCATCCCAAGGCGGGTTATCTTGCATCAGTCTGTATAGCCTGTTTTATCTGACGTTGTTGCCGCTGTATCATCTTATAGTCTTTAAGATGATCTTTTCCTTTGAATATGCTTCCTGAAGTTTTTGAAGGTCTCACCTCCCAATACCTCTGCATGAACTTCGGGAGACTCAATCAAACCTTAGCAGGCTCTAAACACTGTTCTTTCCTTCACTTTCTCTGGCCTCATGGCCGTGCCCTCTGCCCACTCGGTGCCTGATACTGGTACACACCAGACACATCCAGCTCAGGGCCGCGGCACACAAGTCGCTCCCTCCAGCAGGAACTCTCTCCCGGGTCCACACAGCTCCCTCCCTTCCTTTCCGTGTTTACTCACCTGCCCCTTAGCAGTGAGGCCGTCCTGGCCGCCCTCTTTCCCACATGTCCGCTTTCCACCCATGCTTTCCCCTAGCTTTTATCCCCATCTAAAGTTAATCAGGCATAGTAGCTCACTCCTGAAATCCCAGCACTTTCAGAGGCCAAGCAGAAGGATCACTATGCTAAGCCTGGGCAACAGAGAGAGGCTCCATCTCTACAGAAAATGTAGTAATTAGCCAGGTGTGTGGCACCTGCCCATAGTCCTAGCTACTCAGGAGGCCAAGGTGGGAGGATCATTTGAGCCCAGGAGTTCAAGCTGCAGTGAGCTATGATCATGCCACTGCACTCCAGCCTAGATGACAGAGCAAGACCCTATATTTAAAATAAGTAAATAAAGTCAAATAGCACATGTTACTTGTCTTTTTCCTCATCTGCCTCCCCCGTTAGAGTGCCAGCTTTACAGCCAGTGCCCAGAACAGTGTCTGGCATGTCCACTCGGCAGCATCTGTTGAGTCCCACTGTACACCTTTTAAGGGTCAAGGTGCTATGTGCTTCTTTTTTTTTTCTTTTTTTTTTTCAGTTTTTGGCCAAGGCCGGGTTTGAACCTGCCACCTCCGGTATATGGGGCCGGCACCCTACTCCTTTGAGCCATAGGCGCCGCCCTACTGCCTGCTTTTGCAAACATTTCCCCAGTGATTGAGGAATTCACTCTACTTTAAGGAACTAAGTATGTTCTTTACGCTCAAGGGAACGGTTGTGTCTTCCAATTTCTAGGAGAGATTTGAGCAGCTGGGCAAATGCTGTATCTCCTTCCTCTCCTCACTGCCTCTCTGATTTCACACACAGACAAGGGGACGAGGGGTGGCCCCTATGGGACAGGGAGAGCCTTCTATGACTGAGGGTTGCAGGTGTTTGATCCCCTAGGGCCAGTTGGTCCTGCCTTTCTGTGAGCTTCTAAGGGAGAAATGCATTTGAAATGCTGTCACCCTCCCCTGGTTGTTGACAGAGCTGTTTAACTTGTGGAGTTGTTATGGAGGCAATCCCAACGCAGGCAGGCGCGCGTCACACCGGCTTTCCAGAGAGAGCTGGTGCCCAAGCCGCTGGAGAAGGGAAGGCCGCCTGAGTCAGCAGCCTGACTGGAAAGTCTGTGTAAGGGACACCTGGAGGAAGCGGGCCCTCCGTCACCTCCTCCACCCAGCTGTCACCCGTGGTGCTCACTCAGCCCGCAGGGGGTCTCCCCAGCCTCCCAGCCCAGAGAAACAGGGCTCATGCTTTCAAAAATCAGAACCTCTTTTCTTTCATCTCTTTTGAAAAAGTCTTTTGAGAACTCATAAGTGACCGTAAAGTACCCTCTCTATTCCTGTTTGAAGGGAAAATATTTCCAGATCAGAGAGAGCAGTCTGCAGTGCCGAGACTTGGCCTATGTGAATACCCGATTATGCCCCCTTCACATGAGCCAGTCACAGGCACAGAAGTGAGCCGTAAGCAAAGTCATTGCCAATCGAGACGTTTAAATTACCTAAACCTATCAAGTATTTTGAAATCAAACTTTCCACATTTTCAAGGGTTTGATGTCATAAAATTCCCATGTATGACTGCATTTTGAAAAACAGTCATTGTGTGTGTTTTGGAATGTGAAAGGGTTAGCATATAACTTAGAAGATAAACTCCCCAACTGGAAGTTTGAGATATGCAGACAGAAGGGGCCCCTGAGCTGTGGATTTGCTACAGTGAACTTGTGTGGTGTTAGACTGTCCCAGAACTGTCTGCAAGTTAAATGTTAGTCTTCCGAAAAGAGCGGGGATCTCAGAGTGCCAGGCGTTGTTATTCTAAATGGAGTGTAGGCAGATTCCTATTTAAAACCTCCACACCTGGTACTTGGGCATTTCTTGTTTTCCAAAGGACACCCTCGTTCCCTCGGATTCTTTTCCACCGCCCCCGTTTCCATGGTCATCTGGTTTATCCCAGTCCTCTGGCATGAAGAGAAAGACATTTATGAAAGTCATTATGAACAGGGAGGCTGTGGTATTTTACCTTCGTTGCTGAAACCAGGCAAAGGTGAAGACAAAACAGCCAGGGAAACGGTGCTGGGGTGAGGGCGGGGAGAGGCTGGGGAGATGGAGGGAAGAGTGTCCCTGTCGTCAGGGTAAAGGGAAGGCAGGTACTCAGGGCACCTTCACAGATGCTCTGGGGAGGCCTTGGACTGCCCGTGTCCCAGGTTGCCTACTCTAAAGCAAACTCCAGATCTGTCACCATCAGTTGCCTGTGGGTGAGGGGAACTCCAGAGAGGAAGGAGAATTTGGGAGGTGGTGAAGAGAGGCTAGAAATGGGGAAATGGAGGAATAAGCAGAAAAGCGATCTAAAGAGGAGACTAAGACAGGGGCCCAGGAACAAGCCCACAGTTTCTGTTACCTGCTAGGTCCAAACCCGTCTTCATCACCTTGATTATAAGGGAGAAAAGGCCAGGCTCAGATAGTCCAGGACTGGGGATTTAGGATTGTAAAGCAGCTCACCGCTGACCTTCACAGATCTTCCTCCCCTCTCCTTCCCTCTCTCCCCTCCTCCTCCCCTTCTGGCTTTCTGTCCCCCTCTCCTTCCAGCCTCATCCCTCCACAAGAGCACGGCCACTCTCAAAGGGACAGAGGTAAGGAGGTGCAGGAGCCACTCTGAATGACACTGGCAGGGACAGAAGTGCACTGGGGCCAGGCCCGAGTCAGCTGTTATGCAGAGGAGCTGTTCAAGGAAGCTGTGCAGATAGGAGGACGGGACATTGGACAGACAGGAACAGAGATATTCCAGAAATTTTTCACGTGCAAGCAGATATTTCCTTTGAGACTTTCTAGACTAAATGCTACTCCCTGTGTCTAAGGGGATAGGGTGTACACTGACCAGGCAGCATGAGCTCAGGAGCCTGTGGCCACCCCAGGGAGCTGTGAGCAGGGAGGTGAGGCCTTGAGTGGCTGTCGAGGCCGCTCTCCCTCTGGCTGACACAGCGACACCCATTTCAGACACGGAGGCAGATGGCCGGGCCTTGTGGTGGGCACCTATAGTCTCAGCTACTCGAGGCTGAGGCAAGAGAATCGTCTAAGCCCAAGAGCTGGAGATTGCTGGGAGCTGTAACACCACGGCACTCTACTGAGGGCGACACAGTGAGACTCAGACACAGAAACAGAGCTTGGGAGTGAAATGGGCTGGACTTCTAAGATAAATACACCCAGGCCTCTCTAGGAACCCAATTCCATTCATGCATACATATTTACTTAAACTGATTTTATTTTTTAGAGCAGCTTTAGTTCACAATGACATTGAACCAAAAGTAGAGAGTTCCCACGTACGCCCTGGTCCCCAGACCCACAGCTTCCTCCTCTGTCAACAACCTGCCCAGAGCATATGGTTCTCACAGTGAGGAACACACTTTGCTTTACATTGGGCTTTAATGGATAATGACCTATATCCACCATCAGAGCATCACTGCCCTGAAAATCCTCTGTGCACTTGTGCACTGCCTGGTCATCCCTCTCTCTTCCCCAAACCCCTGGCCATCACTGATTTTTTTTTTTTTTTGAGACAGAGTCTTGCTCTGTTGCTCCAATGTCAAACTCCTGGGCTCAAACAATCCTCCTGCCTCAGCCTCTGGAGTAACTGGGACCAGAGGCACCTGCCACAACGCCTGGCTAATTTTTCTACTTTTTAGTAGAGAAGGGGGTCTCATGCTTGCTCAGGCTGGTCTTGAACTCCTGAGCTCAAGGGATCCTCTTGCCTTAGCCTCCCAGAGTGCCAGGATTATAGGAGTGAGCCACCACGCTTGTCTACTACTGATCTCTTTCCTGCCTTTTCCAGATTTTCACATAGTTGGAATCACATGCAATGTAGCCTTTTCAGATCTGCTTCTTCCACTTAATAATATGGATTTATGTTTCCTCCCTGGCCTGGCAGCTCATGTCCACTGAACATTGTTCCATTGTCTGAATATAGTCATTTGCACATATTGTTAAGAAGCCAGATTCTTTAATGGGGGTGACATAATTTATTAGTGACTTGTACTATGATGAAACTTATAATAAAATGAAATAACTATTTGGCTTAAGTAGGGAACCTCTCTCTCACCCCTATTAATATGAAGGCTGTTATGATCCTTCTGGTCACAGTAAGTAAACTGAGGCACAGAGTGAACCCAGCTTACCCCTGAGAGATAAGTCAGTGATGTGAGATCCACGGAAAGAATACAAGAGTCTATGACAAACATCCCCGATGTCTGCTCTATTGCATATCAGAGCATCACATACGAGCTTCCCTTTTTTTAATATTTTGGGCCTATGTATATGGGGAGGGGCAGACTTTCATTCCCTGCCCCAAAGGTAACCCTGGAAAATGCCTCTCTCCCTTCCACCTCCCGGTGCACTCTTTTTCTCCTCTCCATCTTCCTTTCACTACAGAGGAGGAGCTGCTCACCCAAGGACCTGGGCTCACTCAGAACACCCACTCTCCACCTGGCTGGCACGAGGTCATCAGTGAGTGTGACATCAGTGTGACATCAGTGAGCCCACTCACCTGAAGACGGGAAGCAAGCAGCTTGAGGAAAATAATAATGCTGGCTAGGCACAGTGGCTCACCCCTGTAACCCTAGCACTCTGGATCACCTGAGCTCGGAAGTTCAGGACCAGCCTGAGCAAGGGTAAGACCCTGTCTCTAACCAAAAATAGAAAGACTAGCCAGGCATCATGGTGCACGCCTATAGACCCAACTACTCAGGAGGCTGAGGGAAGTGGGTCATTTGAGCCCAAGAGTTTGAGGTTGCCGTGAGCTATGATGACATCACAGTACCCAGGGCAAGAGAGTGAGACTCTGTCTCAAAAATAATAATAATAATAATAATAATGCTGACATTCCAATCAGTCTTTCTGACTCCTGCTCCAGGCTGGTTTTCCTAATTTAGGTGGGGAGGAGATTCCTCCCAAACCTAATAATATCATCATAAGTAGCTTATAAAAAGACCTTTACCAGCCAAATCTTTGCCAGGGCCAGGGAATCTCTACAACCCCTGAGTCTGCTGACTTAGAAGATATTTGGGGCCAGAAGGACAAAGTGTAGTGAATGGAAGCAGAAACTTACATCCCAAGCATTGAACTAGCCTAAAGGTGTGGCCAGCTGGCTTTCAGGGAATCATTTGGTCCCTTAAAGAAATTTGACTCAAAACCTAATTTTAGAGCAGAAAGTCAACTACCTAGTCTGTACGATTCTCTCCAGTGAGATCTACACAGAACCAACCGCAAGCTAAGTTAAATTTCCATAAAAGAAAAACAAACAGTAAGGCTACAGCCAATTTTTGGTCAGGTGTTGCAAAGACCCTTCCATCCCGATGGTTTGCTATGTGTTTTCACACCTTGATGTGGGTCCCTTTATATGAAGCTCACTTTGCAATACCTGAATTTTCTTGAGCCAAGGTTGAAATTCCACCTCAACAACTTCAACCACAACAGTGAGAAGTATGAATGTTTATGTTCCTGCCTGTGTCGGGGACTACGCGAGAATCAGGATGAGTGAGAGCGGAGCCCGATTGCCTGTCTCCTGGGTGCCATCTACTCAGAAGGCAGGGTTCGTGTCAGCCCTTGGATGGTATTCAGTAGCGTGGAGACAGGTGGTGATGATGACGGGAAAGCTTTTCCTGGGGAACAGTCCCCACCTTTGTTCACGTGGGCTGCCCGTGGTGCAGACATTGTTGCTGGACCAACACTTTGCTGTTCCTGGCTCTGTCCTCCCTGGCCCGTGTCCAGCCAACACCCCCCACCTGGTTCTAACAAAGGGCCCCTGCCTGGATGTCTTCTGGAGCCCTCTGGAAGAGGTTTTGCTTCTCTTCTATGAGACAGCTAGGACTGGTGATGCCCCCTTCGACATGGGCACGATCCCTGGTGTGACAATAGTCACTCATGACCACCAGAGGACCAGCAACTCTAATGCCACTAGCAGCCTGGTGCACAAAGGCTTTCCACCTGCCAGCCCTCTCTCCTCTCTCCCCAGATGAATGGTAATTAGGACACTGGAGGGCGGTGCCTGTGGCTCAGTGAGTAGGGCACCGGCCCCATATACTGAGGGTGGCGGGTTCAAACCCGGCCTTGGCCAAACTGCAATAAAAAAATAGCTGGGTGTTGTGGCGGGCGCCTGTAGTCCCAGGTACTAGGGAGGCTGAGGCAAGAGAATCGCCTAAGCCCTGGAACTGGAGGTTGCTGTGAGCTGTGATGCCACGGTACTCTACCGAGGGCAACAAAGTAAGACTCTGTCTCTCTAAAAAAAAAAAAAAAAAAAGGCTTGGCGCCTGTGGCTCAACAGGCTAAGGCACCAGCCACGTACACCTTAGCTGGCGAGTTCGAATCCAGCCTGGGCCAGCCAAACAACAATGACGGCTGCAACCAAAAAATGGCCGGGTGTTGTGGCGGACGCCTGTAGTCCCAGCTACTTGGGAGGCAGAGGCAGGAGACTCGCTTGAGCTGAGGAATTGGAGGTTGCTGTGAGCTGTGAATGCCACGGCACTCTCTCCAGGGTGACAGCTTGAGGCTCTGTCTCAAAAAAAAAAAAAAAAAAAATTAGGACACTAGAAAAGACAAGGACATCAGTAAGCCAAAGGAGACAAGCTGTGCTGTTGAAACTCTCTGCTGCCTCCTATCCTCAGCTAATATAAATGGGATGACAGTTAAAGACTGATTCTGTTTGAATTCTGGTGAAGTTCCCAATGCAGAGAGCAAACCAGTAGGTGCCAAGTACTCCCATGTTCCAAAGGGAGGTGCTAGACCTGCTCAGTGGGGCCTGCAAAGATGTTCTGAGAACCTGAGAACACCTGCAGGGTGGAGGGTGGCGAAGCCCAGAGCGACAGGCCAGAGATGAGAGCTATGATTTCCTCAGACAGAGCTGGACGCTGCGGGACTTTCCTCCTCACTCACCCCACCAGAGGCAGAGGGGGCTAGTGAGAAAGGTTCTAGGAAGTTCATTCAGTCCCTTTCCCAGAGCAGGCAGACACACCCAGGAGCTTGGGAACCAGGTAACTAGTGTCTGTCACTTGCCTGAGAACCTTAAAGGGAAAGAGCCCTGAAGTCAGAACAAGGGAAGATGGCTGCATTGGGTACAGTGCCCCACCCCGGTGTTTAGGGGGACAAAGGATGCAAGTATGTTCCCCACAGACCAGCCGTGGGCCATCAGAAGGAGCTGCCCACAAGGGCCACCAGGAGAACAGGCTAAGCACAAAAGCCAAGGTACCCGCTGATGAGGTTGTCCTCACTCCCTCAGGCGAGCAATTCCCCACTACAGGAAGTCTCCGAGGAACCCTGGAGCCCCTCACAGGAGACAAAGTCAGCTTAAAACATTTGTCACTGCCAAAGACAGCAGTGGGGGGTTGCTGATGTGGGCACCGTCACCGCCACCTCCTCCCACCTCATCCTCCCCTAGCAGCAGCCCAGGAGTGGAAAGGAGGCAGGTAGGTAGAAAAGGTGGGGGCAGGGAAGGTACATGGAGAAAGGCCCCTCCCTGTCCCCTCCCCAGGACTGGGCATGGCCTGTGAGGCCTGCCGCGGCTTTGTAGTTCCAAGTAGAACCTGAGTGTTTCCAGGCGTCTTCTCCCAGACTCTACTTTCTGTGCAAGTTCAAGAGCAAACATATTATGTGGAATTTAGGCTTCCGGTTTGTTAAGGGCAAGAAGTAGCTTCTAAACAAACAAACAAACAAATAAAACAAAGAAGTAGCTTCTGGCCTGGCACGGTGGCTCCTGACTTATAATTCTAGCACTCTGGGAAGCCGAGGCAGGAAGATCCCTTGAGCTCAGTTAGAGACCAGCCTGAGCAAAAGCAAAACTCCATCTCTAAAGATAACTGGGCCTTGTGGTGAGCACCTGTGGTCCCAGCTACTCAGGAGACCGAGGCAGAAAGATCTCTTGAGCCCAGGAGTTTGAGGTTGCTGTCAACTAGGCTGACACCTGGGTGCTCCAGCCTGGGCAAACAGAGTAAGAATTTGTCTCAAAAAAAAAAAAGCTTCAAGAAGCACAAAGCTACATGTTTCCTTTTTAAATATGCGCCAAAGCAACTCCTTCCCCTGTCATTTCCCACCCACAAGAACCTGCTGGGACTGAGAGCACTGGTGCAAACTGGGCTCCAAGCTGTGTCCCCACCAGTGAGAGATGAGTAGGATCTTTGCACCAGACAGCATGTTGAAAACCACCAGGCCAAAGTTGCCGATGTTTATCTGTCTCCGTCGAATTCCCAGAAATACTGCGGTGGTTTCTGAGCCCACGTGGGAAGCGTCGGCAGCCTGTGTCTAGAGGTGCAAGAAGAGGGAGATTGGGCAATTTCTGCGGGTTCGATCCTGCCCTCACCTCGCCTGGGGCTGGCACTTTCCAAGTTCTCTTGGCCCCCGTGCCAAAATAGGGGAAGCCCTGCCAGGATATTTATAGCGTTGGTACATGGCTGGGCAGCAAATGGGAGCAGATGTTTTCTGATACAGGCAAAAGAGGCCATTTATACTGGGAGCTGGACAGAAAGTAGCCTGAAAGGAGCCTGCAGCCATAGTTGGTGTTCCTGGCGTTCCCTGGATCACTGGGTGACAACTCATCTTCTCTGCCTCGACAGTTCAGCAGACTCGAACCGAGTGCCAGGCACTGGATGGGCACCGAGATGAATAAGATGAGAAGGGACAACATCACGAAGACAATTATTGACAATCTGACCCATCCCTGTAGGCTGAGGGACCCTGGGAACAAGGGAACAGCCAGCACGATGGAGGCTGCTGGGCCTAGGGGCCGGGGAGGGAGCAAGGGGGACAGAGTAGTCAGGGAGGGCCTCCAGCCCAGTGACCACTCACCTGGCCTTGAAGGACAGGCAGGAGAGGTCCGGGTGAGAGGGTCAGAAGGAAGAAGGACACACTTGGCAGCTTTGCAGCCTTCCTGACGCATCCTGGGAACATCATCAAGGAACCAGACGTGGCCAGAGGGCAGGTCAGAGGAGAAGGCTGGACAGGTGTGCAGGGCCAGGTGCAGAGGGGACATGGACGTTCGTGAAGACTTTGGGTGGGAGAAGGCAGCAAAGATCTCTAAGGTGCATGGGGCTCTCATTCCAGGACATGAAGGGAACCGTGGGTGTCCTGCAGCACCATGCGTGGCATACAGTCGGTGCACCATTACCGCTTGCTGAAGGAGCAGACTCTCCTTGTGACGTCCCTCTAACAACACAGTCACTCACATCACTAAGCATGGCGGGTCTTCCTGAGGGGCCTGACCCCAGAATAGATCCAGGCAAATTGCTGAGGCTACACGGAAGCTGTGGGGTCCTCCAGAGGGTCCAGTCCTACCTCGGACACTGTGGCAAGTCCCAGCCCTCCTGAGCTTTCCTGGCCACCGCCTACCCCAGAGCCCAACCCTGCCCTGTCCTTGCCTCTGGTCTCATGCCCGTGGCTATGGGTGTGAGTGAAGCCAGAAAAGCAGCCTGCAAGACGGGATCTGAGAAGCTCGGCTGAGGCAGCACAGCTGACCCGGGCTGCTCAGCTCACGTCCCTTCCCACCCCCGGTGATTATCTACTTAAGGTTATCTCTGGAGACACCAGGAGGCAGTCACACACAGACAATAGGTGTTGTGATCTTGGTAGAGTAAAGGTTACTTTGATGATGTGATGTTTTCTTTGGTGATTCTGTTAGATATTTTGTTAAAGTGAAAACTACCTTTACGCTCTTTAAACATTTTGCATTGTTAGAGGGAAGACTACTTTGATGTTGTTTTCTGGCAGATAAAGTTAACATTTTCTAGGTCTGTTTCCTTGCATTCCTGTTACAAAAACTATTAGAACTGTAACCAAGGCAGAACAGAATTGAGAGACAACTCTCTCTGTTCTCCAGAATCGCTGACCTTCTGAAAATAAAGCTGGTTTGGATCTAAACCGTCTCTGCATATTGGCTGGACAGGGACAGGCAGCTGGACCCTCTTTGCCTGGTAACACAAGGGTGTCCCCTCTTCTACTTGGAAACCAAGTAATAATAACCAAAGGTGCCTCTGTGTACAGCCGCCTCCTCTGAGGGTCAGGAGAGGGAAGGCAGTTACAGATGCGAAGAGCCCACAGCGAACATCAGCCCTTCCTTGACTCCACCAACTCCATTCTGGCCTCCCAGTTTGCTGCCTGTATCTCCCCTTCCTTCTCCCAGCCTATTCTTTTATTGTGCAGAATTATTGAAGGGGTTCTTGGGTTTGGTTGGTTTCTGGTCTCCTTTCCACCTACCCCGAGGGCCTCCTCTCACCCTCGGTGGGTATTTTCCTAAACAAAGACATTTTGTTCTCTGTCCCTCTGTCTTTGTTCACCTGGTCACATAATCAAGAAGGCCATTTCTCCTGTCCACGGCATTCTTCAGCAGTGTGATGTGGTGTGTAACCCGGACTGAACTCAGTACCACTGGAACAAGAAAAATCTGTCACATTGGGGAGAAAAGACTCATCCTAGGAAAGGCAGCTTAGTATTTAATCACTCACTGGTCAGGCCCACTGGCCCACGCCTGCAATCCTAGCACTCTGGGAGGCCGAGGTGGGAGGATTGCTTGAAGTTAGGAGTTTGAGACCATCCTGAGCAAGAATGAGACCCTGTCTCAACTAAAAAATAGAAAAATTAGCCAGGCATCATGGTGGACACCTGTAGTCCCAGCTACTCGAGAGGCTGAGGCAGGAGGATCGCTTGAACCCAGAAGTTGAAGGTTGCTGTGAGCTATTATGATGCCGCAGCACTCTAGCCCAGGGCACAAAGTGAGACTCTGTCTCAAAAAAAAGTAGTCACTTGCTAAGCTAGGTGGTTACCACTATATATCTGAGCAAAGACAGAGGTGTGTGAGCCGCACCTAGGAAGGGCTATTCCGAACAACCTCGCAAGGGAAGAATCAGTGCTCCTGCGTGACTCCTTGGGTTTCAGGGGAGGCGATGATGCAGGCGAGAGAGGAGAGGTTCACTGGTAAGCTTTGAAGATGGGAGAATGAGGGGCAATGACAAAATGAGGACAATTTGGGGAGAAGCCATTTGAGAGAAGGAGAAATAAACAGAGCTCTAAATGCACGGAGTGCGGGAGACAGAGGCTGAGCGGCACCGCACAGGCCTGTGATTGTCTGCGAGCCGAGCGAGGACAGTGTGGCGGGGCCAAGGCTGGGGCAGCAGAAGGAGCTCTGCACGGGCAGGGCTGGGCTGTACTCAGCAGACAACAGTGTTTCCACTCGCAGAGACCTCCGTCCTCCGCCCTGAGTTGGTGTCAAATTCTCAGTGGACCTTATCCTTCTACAGGGACCAGGAACTACTGGAAACTCCTGGTGTGTCCCTGACCCTGAGGTGTTTGGTTCAAATTCCCACTTTCTTCTTGGCATGATGTGAAGACTTTCCAGGTAATCCAGGCTTTACCCACTGCTGGGTGTATTTTTTGATCACACAACCAGTTGACTCAGTCAGGGGTTAGTGGAGGAGGCTGCAGGACAGACAGCTGGATGCCACTGGACTCAGCCATGCCAAGTAGCCACCCAGCCACGTGCTCCAAAGGGCCATGGGGCAGTTTGGTGGCACCACAGAGAAATGCTCTAGAACAAGCAGGCAGAGACGTGGAAAGGTTGTGATGCAAGTGTCCTTGAGCAAAGGCAGTTCCAAGTGCCACCAGAGGTGGGCACAGCCCAGAGGTAGGCAAGTGGGAAAGGAGCCCCAGGCCTGCAGGGGACACCAGGCCTCAGGACACGTTCACAGACATGCAGCAAAATGGCAAGAAATAGGACAAAGGTGGCAGGTGGCAGGTTTCCAGTTAAAGGACATTATTGGTAGTTTGTTCTAAGATTACCTCATCCATGGGAAGAGCTAAGCTATCCTTTCTTCTATAAAATGATCAGAAAAGCACGTGGTTGTTGTTCTTAAAGTTCTCAATTTGGCAAAATGAGAAGTAGGAGATGTTATGTGGGTCTCTCCAATTAAAACAGTGAAGGTCCGGATTTCAGGGTCACAAAGGGCTTAGTGACCTGTGCTCTGCAGAGAGGGCTCCAGATGGAAGGCCTGCAATGAGGGGTGAGTTTATTCTCTCTGCTCTTAGAGACAGAGCCTGAGTCTCACTTTCTCTCCTGGTCTCTGACTTTTTGTCTCTCTCCCCTCCAAACCCCACTTTCACTCCCACGTGAAATCTCTGTAGTGGAAACATCAATAGACAAAAACTTGCTTAAACTGGGCGGTGCCTGTGGCTTAGTGGGTAGGGCACCAGCCCCATATACCAAGGGTGGCAGGTTCAAACCCATCCCCGGGGCTCGGCGCCTGTGGCTCAACGGGCTAAGGAGCCAGCCACGAACACCTGAGCCGGCGGGTTCGAATCCAGCCCGGGCGCACCAAACAACAACGATGGCTGCAACCAAAAAATAGCCAGGCGTTGTGGCAGGCGCCTGTAGTCCCAGCTACTTGGGAGGCAGAGGCAAGAGACTCACTTGAGCCCAGGAATTGGGGGTGAGCTGTGATGCCACAGCACTCTATCCAGGGTGACAGCTTGAGGCTTCGTCTCAAAAAAAAAAAAAAACCCATCCCCAAAAAACTGCAACAAAAAAATATCCAGGTGTTGTGGCAGGCACCTATAGTCCCAGCTGCTCGGGAGGCTGAGAAAAGAATTGCCTAAGCCCAGGAGTTGGAGGTTGCTGTGAGCTGTGATGCCACAGCACTCTACTGAGGGCAATAAAGTAAGATTCTGTTTCTATTTAAAAAAAAAAAAAATGGCTCAGCGCTTGTGGCTCAAGCGGCTAAGGCACCAGCCACATACACCTGAGCCGGGGGGTTGGAATCCAGCCTGGGCCCACCAAACAACAATGATGGCTACAACGACAAAAAATAGCCGTGTGTTGTGGCGGGTGCCTATAGTCACAGCTACTTGGGACGCAGAGGCAGGAGAATCGTTTGAGCCTGGGAGTTGGAGGTTGCTGAGCTGTGATGCCACGGCACTCTACCCAAGGCAACAGCTTGAGGCTCTGTCTCAAAAAAAAAAAAAAATTTGCTTAAACCAGGCCAACGGACATGGTATGCACAGAGGTCAGTGCCATTTGGGGCAGCAGTGGCCAGACATAGGTGCCCCAGAAGACAAAGGCCCAAGCTGAGCCTCGGAGACCCCCAGTGAAAGAAGGGCTGCTTTTGAGGCCTGGGGACCCAGCAGCCTGAGAGTTCCTGCAATCAAAGTATCTATATGAGGCCTCCCGGCCGCCCTCCCTGATGTGAGCACTGGCAGCAGCAGGAGTGCCATGAGGCCAGGCACTGGTCCCCGCGGCATCATCTGCAGATACAGGGGGGTGCAGCAAGACCAGTCACCTTCAGGAAGGTTGGCAATGACACGACCCAAGGGCCAAGCATGTGGACTGTGCCAGGGTCCAGCGTCCGTAGCAGGAGTGTGAGGTCCTGCACCTCCAGACAGATGCTGGGGGACTTTAGCACACTCCTTGTAATACTCCTTGTGACTTTGACCCACACACGCACTCACTCAGACACACACACACACAGACACACACTACCCCTACTCCCTGGCTTCCCCTCGTACCCCCTCAGGATTCCTGGACTGGGCGCCCTCAAAAGACATTCTGAGCAACCGTGGGGCCACATTTGCAGTGAGAGCTGTGACTGTGGAAATTCTGCCCCTGACAACCCTCTCCCCCAAGGTGGTGTGGAAGAGACGTGCAGCCGGCTGTATGACTGCTGGACAACATCTGTGGGGTCTCCTTCATGGACAGCGACAGCTGTTTCCAGAAAGAGATACATCTTCACGCAGTCTCTGCGAACAGTTACTGCACCCACAATTTAAAGAATCTGTCTGACCTTTTTTCGAGAACGGGAAATGTAACCGGCTCCATTTTGTCTGGTTCAATTTCATTTCCGAGGAGTCTCTTTACCACTGCAGATTTCGAATGGGATCAATGCTGTACTTGTAAAGGGGAAAATTATTTTTGAGTCCAAAAGTGGATTGGAAACCGAGGAGGAAACTCAGGTTGTGGTCTGCTGTTGTTGCTAAATACAAAAATTGATTACTTTATGGAAGGAGAGCCGTTGTCAGGTCAGCTGTTTTTCCCTCATAAAATCATTCAGCCACCTGATGGGAAACAGCAGGGCCTGTGGGTCATGTGCAGGGGAGAGCAATTGTGACAATCTTTGCTGGACGGGGCGCCCGGCCCCTTCCTTTCCTGAGCCTGGGGAGTGGAAGAGGCCAGGGTGGTGATAAAGGGGAGTGTGGCGCCCTCTGGCGAGAGTGGACCAAGTCCCTGCTCAGAGTGGGCGTCCAGTGGACACTGACTGCCTCCATCCTCCCACCTCTGTGCACCACCCGGGGCTCAGATCTTGGCACAAACCTTGAAGGTAGCCTTTCAGAGTCCCATCTTCAGGCAACGTGGAGGACTGTGCTGGATGTTGGAAGACCCACTTCAGATCCTGCCCAAGTTTCGAGGGGGTGTTTATCCTGATGAGAGGTGCCCACACTCTCGAGGGGCTGAGACTGGTGGAAAGCCAAATACGGGCCCAGGTCTCCTTCTCCTCCTAGAAGATGCCCTGCCCTGCACAGCCTTCCTCTGAGTGAACGCCGAGCAGACATCAGGAAGCCGCCAAGTTGAACTAAGCCTCTCTACATCAGGAATAAAGGTGCTTGTCAAACATGATTACAGACAGTTCCAGAGAACATTAAAAACAAATTCTAAATGCTTATGAAAGGGCATGGTCTTGGGACAGCCCGGCACCAGAACTTTTCTTCTGGGCCCAGTGGAAATGTTTGGGAAAGACCAAAGAAAATGGAGTCGCCCTTCCCAGGTCCCGACTCCAAGCCTGGAGGAAGTTGTAGGGAGTTTTGGACAGGGCCCAGCGCGCCAAGAATCTCTCCAGGCTTGGATTTACACGCTTGATGTTTTCAGGTCCCAGACTGAGATTCCCGAGGTCCAGGCCTGGTGTTTCCATTCCTATAAAGAACATCTGTCAAGTGCGTCGTACCGATAAGGGGCACTCTGGGAGAGAACGGGAAGTCGGGGGGCCCAGCAAGAATTCCTCCCTCTACCAAACGTGTGACTCGAGGTGGGCTCCCCCCAAGCATTCTGAAGTTCCTGGAAGGGATCAGCTACAGCCTCCGTCCCAATGAGGCAAGCAGGACCTTATCGTGCCTGGAGGGAGCTGACTCGCCTGTCCCCTGTAGGTCTAAGGGTCTGTGAGGCCGCTCTCCAAAGGCCCAGTGGGGACCCTGGGAAAGAAATTCAGAAGATTCCATCATGACATCATCGATCCCACCGGAGAAGGTCTGCAGGTTGCATTTACTCTCTGGCCTCAACACACCACATTTTAGAGAGAATTTTTTTTCTTGAAGTACAAGAACACCAATGATCAAACTTGAAAACCTCCTGTGCTTTTGGTGGAACAGGAAAAGAAGGGTTTTCTCAGGCTCGGAGTGTGGGGAGGGGTGTGGGGAGCAGGGTTCTCTCCAAGTAGGGACGTGGGGGGGCCACACTGAAGTTCTGCCCCCAGCTCCTTCCCTGCCCTGACAGCCCTGTAGCTCTCACTCCCGCTCACTTCTTTTTATTCCTACTTTTGAGGCATATAATTTTTTTATTGAGTAATAATTCACATACCATACAGTTCACCCGTTTAAAGAATTCAGTACTTTAATATATTCACAGAGACGTGCAGCCGTCATGACATTTTAGAATATTTTTACCACCACCAAGAAATACCTTTAGCCACCAACCCCTAATCCCACCCCACTCCCACTCCCCAGCCCTCAGCAACCACTTTCTGCTTCTAGGGATTTGCCTCTTCTGGACATTTTACATATATGGAGTCATATGAAACACTCTTTTGTGTCTGGTTTCTTTAGGTAATTTTATGTCCCCAGACTCATCCACATTGTATCATGCGTTAGAACTTCTTTCCTTTCAGGTGGCACCTGTGGTTCAGTGAGTAGGGTGCTGCCCCCATATACTGAGGGTAGCGGGTTTGAACCCTGCCCCGGCCAAACTGCAACAAAAAAATAGCCAGGCGTTGTGGCGGGCAACTGTAGTCCCTGCTACTCAGGAGGCTGAGGCAAGAGAATCGCCTAAGCCCAGGAGTTGCAGGTTGCTGTGAGCTCTGATGCCACAGCACTCTACTGAGGGCAATAAAGTGAAACTCTGTCTCTAAAAAAAGAATTCTTTCCTTTTTATGGCTGAATAATTTTCCATTGTATGAATACATTATATTTTATTTATTCATCCACCAATTGATGGACATTTGCGCTGTTTCTATTTTTTGACTATTATGAATAATGCTGCTATGAACATTTGTGTACATGGAGTTTTTCTTTTTTGTTTTTTGTTTTTGAGACAGAGTCTCACTATGTCACCCTCGGTAGAGTGCTATGGTGTCACAGCTCACAGCAACCTCAAACTCTTGGGCTTAAGCGATTCTCTTGCCTCAGCCTCCCAAGTAGCTGGGATTACAGGTGCCTGCCACAACGCCTGGCTATTTTTTGGTTGCAGTTGCCATTGTTGTTTAGCAGATCTGGGCCAGGTTTGAACCTGTGGGTGGCACCCTACCCACTGAGCAATGGGCACCAAGCCTACATGGAGTTTTTAAAATGTATATCTGTTCCCATCATTTCCATGACAACAAAAATGATTTTGTTTAAACATATGTTTCTGACTCTCTTGGGTCTATACCTAGGAGTGGAATCCTGGATTCTGTGGCAATTCTGCGATTTTTCTGAGGAACCACCAGACTGTCTTCCACTTCTGTTCACTTATCAGGAGTCCTAAGAATTGGTCAGTCACATCTGACAAACAGTTGTCGGTATTACTGGATCTTTCCAGAAAGAGTCCGAACAAGTGCAAGAATTAAATTTTGATTTTAGCTAGGAGAGTAGGTTAGCCAACTGCTTTGGTTAGATGAAGGTAACAATAATTTTTAAAATCCCATTTTGCAGTTAGACGCCTGTAGCTCAGCAGCTAGGGCGCCAGCCATATACACCCAGGCTGGCGGGTTTGAACCTGGCCTGGGCCTGCCAAACAACAATGACAACTACAACAAAAAAATAGACAGTCATTGTGGTGGGTGCCTGTAGTCCCAGCTACTTGGGAGGCTGAGGCAAGAGAATCACTTAAGCCCAAGAGTTTGAGGTTGCTGTGAACTGTGACACCACATAACTATGTCTACCGAGGGTGACATAGTGAGACTCTATCCCCACCCCCCAAAAAATCCCATTTTGCTTTAACTTCTGTTGAGCTGTCTTCCAGTTCACATTAGCGTAGTTGCCTCCCTTAGAAAGAAGGGAGCAGTGAAGAGTTTTGACTGTCCTTAGCAATCAGATACACAGTCCTCTAAGCCCATCAATCCATTCCAAAGCGTTCCTTGAGGGCCAGTTGCATGTCAGGCTTGGGACTAAGTACATGGGGTCCTTGGGGGAACAGGATAGGCATAGTCCTTGCCTTTATGGGCCTTACATCCTAGAACAGAGAGGATCAAAGGAAACATAAAAGCATAGCTGTGACGGTAACGAAGAGGGGCTAAGAGCACAGACAAGGTGGTGCACTGCCCCAGGTAGGACCATCAGGGAACCCGCTCTGCAGACGGGTGTTCAATTTTCTGTCATACCAAATTGCCTCAAACTGAGCGGTTTCAAAGTACACCCACTTTGAAACAGGTGCTCCATGTTCTATAGGTCAGAGGTCTGGGTGGGCTCAACTAAGTTCTGTGCTCAGAGTCTCAGACAGCTCCAGACAAGGGGGCCAGGTGGGGTTCTTATCTGGAGACTGAGAAAGAATCTACCTGCAACCTCCTTCCAGGGGGTCGCTGGATCCAGCTTCTCGCAGCTGTAGGACTGAGCTCCCTGTGGGGTTGCCTTCAACACAGAGCCACTCTGGTTCCAAGTAGCAATGGTACTCTGAGTCCTCTTGCTTCGAATGTCTCCAGCTTTTTCTTCTGCCACCGGCTGGAGACCACAAACAAGTAGCTAGGCGTTGTGGAGGGCACCTGTACTCCCAGCTACTTGGGAGGCTGGGCAAGAGAATCGCTTAAGCCCAGGAGTTGGAGGTTGCTGTGAGCTGTGATGCTATTCTACGCTACCCAGGGCAACAGAGTGGAACTCTTGTCTCTAAAACAAACAAACAAAAGAAGATAGGAAGATAGAGATTGTCCAGCGGGTCTGAGCTAACCACACCAGCCCTTGAAGGCTGACAGTGGTCTCCCGCCTCAGCCTCCCAGAATGCAAGGATTGCAAGTGTGAGCCACTGTGCCCAGCCAGCCCCATCCTCTCATCTTCAGGTCAACTGTGTCATAGGACCTAATTCAACCCAGCAGTGCTCTCATCAGTCACAAGTCCCATGAATTAGGACATAAAGTGGGGGCAGGAGGGATTTTTAGAATCCCGCCAAACACAAGAAGGGACCTTGAATCTGAGAGCATTCGGAGGTCTCAATGTGGCCCGAGAGAGGAGGAACAGCTTAGGGAGGGCAGCGTCCTCCCTGGGCAATGAAGACTCAAGATCTGTGCAAGGGACTGAAAGGGCTGCAGGAGAGCAAGTGACGGGCAGCATGGCCAAGGGAGAAGAGATTGAGGAGGCCACCGTGGCCATCAGGGTCCTCACAGCTGTGGACAGGGCACAGCTGGAAGGGCAGCAGGACCAGGACACTTGGAGGAGACTGTTTTCCAGAACTTGCCCCTGAAATCTTGCTTTCTTTTCTTAATAGCATGATTCAGACATAATGTATAACGTATCATTGACATGCAAGAGACAGCACACACTTCAAGTGTGTAGATGATAACCTGTGAAAACATTTCCGCAACCAAGATAATGAACGTACTCACCCCTTCCAAGACTCCTTGAGCCCCTGTGTCACTCCTTCCTCTCACTCTGCTCCCCACCCCACCCCCAGGCAACCAGGATCCGCTGCCTGTCACTATGGAGCAGTTTGCATTTTCTAGAGTTTTCTATAAGTGCAATCATACAGTATCGTCATGGGCTGAATCTTTTCCCTCTGAAGTTCATATATTGAAGCCCTAACCCCTAGCATGTAACTGTACTTAGAGACATCACCTTTAAAAGGGTGATTCAGTTAAAAAAAGGCCATCAGAGTTGGCCCTAATCCAGCACGAGTGATATCCTCATGAAAAGAGATTAGGGCACAGACACAGAAGGCGACCACGGGGGAGACACCAGAAGACCCATTTATGAGCTGAAGAGAGGAAGAGGCCTCAGAAGAAACCAGACCTGCCAACACCTTGATCTCATATTTCCAGCCTCCAGAACTGTGGCGGGGGAAACTCCTGCTGTTTAAGCCACCTGGTCTGTGACGCTTTCATATGCCAGCACCAGCAAACTAATACAAGGATGTGCTTTTTTAATCTGAATTCTTTCATTCAGCATAATTATTTGGGGAGTGGTCTGTATTGGCACATATACACATACTCAAAACTCATTCCTTTTTATTGTTGAGTGATAGTCCCGTGTACAGCTATGCCACGATTTGTTTATTCATTTACCTGCTGATGGGCATTCTAGCTATTTCCAGTTTTTGCCTATTATAAATAATGCTGCTATGACATTTGTGTACAAGTCTTCTTACAAACGTGGATTTCCTTTTCTTTTGGGTAAATACTTAGGAGTTGAATGGCTAGGTCATAGGACAAGTGTATGTTTAACTTTTAAAAACAAATGCTGAACTGTTTTTCAAAACAGTTGCACTATTTTACATTCCCACTGGCTGAGTTATGTGCGTCCCAGTGCCTACACAACTTTACCAGCACTTGGTGCAGTCAGCCTTTTCAATTTTAGCCATTCTAACATACATATATATGTGTGTATATATATATATATCAATTGTATATAATTGTTATATAGTTATATAGTTAATTATAGTTATAGTTTATATTGCATTTCCTTAATGACTGATGATCTTTTGCATTTTCTCATATGCTTATTGGCCATACAATAAACAATATTGGCTTAAACAAAATAAGTGTGTTTTGTTCAAATATTTTGCCCATTTTTTCAATGAATTTTTTATTATTAACTTTCAAGAGTTTCTTATACATTTTGAATGCAAGTCTTTTATTAGATGTATGATTTGTAATAATTATCTACCAATCTGCGGCTTATCAGTCTCTTAACATGTCTTTCCAAAAAGGGTTTTACATTTTCATTGAGTCCAAGTTGTCCATTTGTTCTCTTACAGATTATGCTTTTGGTGCCCTGTCTATGAAGTCTGTTTCTAACCCAAGGTCACAAAGTATTTTTCCTATGCTTTCATCTAGAAGTTTTTGCACATTTGACTCTTACATTTAAGTCTATTTTGGGTTAATCTTTTTATATGGTACAAGGTACAGATCAAGGCTCATTATTTTGCATATGGATATTCAGTTGTTCCAGCACATTTGTTGAATTAACTCTCCTTCCCCAATGAGTTGCCTTTGAACCTCTGTTAAAGAGCAGCTGTCAGTGTGGGTCAGCATGGTTCTCTTCCCAGGCTCTCTGTGGAGCTCCACTGCTCTGCTTGTCTCTCGGTCAGAGCTTTATGATGAGTCTTGAAATCAGGTGGTGTGAGCCCTTCCCTCCTACTCAGCTTTTCTTCCTCAAAGTAGTTTTGTCTGTTCTATGTCTTTTTCGTTTCCATTTGAATTGTAGAATCAATTTGTCCATTTAAACCGTGCACCCCCCCAAAAAAACAAAAGCTTTCTGAGGCTTGGCACCCATAGCTCAGTGAATAGGGCGCCAGCCACCTACACCGAAGCTGGTGGATTCAAGCCTGGCCTGGGCCTGCTAAACAACAATGACAACTGCAACCCAAAAATAGCCAGGCGTTATGGCGGGTGCCTGTGATCCCAGCTACTTGGGAGGCTGAGGCAAGAGAATCGCTTAAGCCCACGAGTTTGAGGTTGCTGTGAGCTGTGACGCCACAGCACTCTACCTAGGGTCACATAGTGAGACTCTGTCTCAAAAAAAATAAAAAGCTTTCTGGAATGACTGACATTGCATAATATCTCTAGATCAATCTAGGGAGAATCGACACTCTAACAGTATATTTGTATATTGAGATATGATTTACATACCATAAAATTCACCACTTTAAAGTGTACAATTCAGTGGTTTTCAGTATACTCACAAGGTTGTAAGAACCATCATTATCAAACTCCGGAATATTCTCATCACCCCCAAAAGAAACCCCGTACCCATTAACAGTCATTGTCCCATCCCACCTTCCTCCAAGCCCTGGCAACCACCAGTCTGCTTTCTGTCTCTACGGATTTTCCTGTTCCAGACATTTTATATAAATGGCATCATCTGACATGTGGCCTTTTGCATCTGGCTTCTTTCACTGTCATGTTCTCGAGGCTCTTCCAGGTCGTAGCAGACGTCTGAACAACAGTGAGTCTGCGGCACCCAAACAAATCCAGAGATACACCCATGTGCGTTTCAGAATGAAGCTCCTGAAATCAGTCCTTAAAGCATTTATATTTGCTTGTTCTACTTCACACTACAGCACGTGATTAATTTCCAGTTAACTGGGAGGAGGCTGGCTGGAGGCTGTACAATCACTGACCTTTAGAACTGACAGGAAACTTAGAAATGGGGCAGTCAAGAGGTTGCAACTGGTTGCCCAGAGGCCAGCTTGGCAATCAGATGTGTTTGTGTGGCCCATACAGGGTGTCCTTAATAGGCAAGCCAATGTTTCAGAATTTGGGAGCTTTCACAAAAAACTGGTGATGGTGGACTGGGCGGAGTGGAGGAGCCTATCCTTTTGATGCCAGCCACCCACCTAAGGCCCCTGGGCCCCGATACCTTCCCCCTTCACTGCACTGCCCACCCTTATTACAGATAAACTCCTGGGAGGTTTCCTGGGGGCAAACCATGAATCCCCACGCTGTGGACAGCCCCTCCCACTAGGGGGCCCGACTCATTCTGGTTTGCTTGGCCCTTTGTGGGTGTTGGCACACAAAGTCCTAGAGCCCTACAGCCCTGGAGCTCTCTCTGTCCCAAGTAAACTGGGATGGTTGGTCACACTACCTCTCTTCCCACCTTTCTACCCCACCATGCAAAAAATAAATAAATAAAACAAAATAAGATAAAATTAAAGTAAGCAGCAGGGTTTGATTGAACGAGGATTTCATCTTTCCTCTGGCCTGATTGCTGGGTCAGAGGCCTCAGTCTCCAGCGCCACTTCTCCGATTGCCTCCTGGGGGACACCACGGTAGGACTTCCTGGGGCCCAGCGCCTGACTCGCCTGGTGACGAGGACACCTCGCACCCGATGGGGCCCAAGCCCCAGGCTACAGCAGAACACCGATGCCCTGCTGCCAGATGGCAGAGGGCACCTCTGTTTACGATTAGGTGGCAAACTGCACTCGGAACCCAGCAAGCCGATGATGAAAGCTGTTAAAAGAACATTGTTATATGACTTTTCATAGTTTCCCAAGTAAATATTACACTCACTGCTGCTTGAATTACTAATGCCTTGGAAGTAGAGGCTGAAATCTGTTCCCAAACAGACTCCTTTTTTTTCCCTGTCACCTAGGCACTCGGCATTGTTGTTGAATTGTTTTCCAGGGCTCGCCCGCACTCTCAGCTCAGTACATTCCCTCCGAGTGATCTTTCGGCACATCTTAGGCACGAATGTGCACAGCCACCTCATTGCTGGCCCCTCCACGTCAGCTCCTTACCCAGCAGGCCGCTTGCCCCAGGCAGGTGACCCAAAGGTCTTCTGATATACCTGTAGCTGAAAGACAGTCATGGCTTTGCCAAGCCTCTCCAGAGAGACACAGCTCTGGATGGGCTACTTCAGATGGAGGAAAAGGGCCGTGCTGGACGTGTCACCTCTAAGCCCAGCTCTGCGGCACTTTACCTGCCTGGAGAGAAAGAGCCTGAACCCGAACGGCTCGTGGGTCTTCACTGTCTTTATTACAGCTTATAGAAGCCGGTAAACAGATGGTTTGGTTTAGAGAAAATATGCAGCCAGGGTTATTAAAAAGAAAGAAAGCGAGCAGAAGCATGAGGAGAGCAGGGGGGAAGCAGGGAAGCTTGTGCAAACGGCAGGGATGGCGACAGCTCATAAATCCAAACGCCGCAGCTGGTTCTGTGCGTGTTTCTGGTTGGGGCTGTGTCGTCCCCACTAAGCCATTTGTTCTGAAAGAAAACCAAATGCATCCAAGCCCAGGTAGAAAACACACCTCCCTCCTCATCTTCCTAGTCCCCTTTCTAGACTTGGCCACACAACACACTGACATCCTGGTAAGGTGAGTCTGGTGGGACTGGGTGGAGGGGGAAGGAGGATGAGCAAGCCCAGAGGTCTTTCTGGAGGAAGAGGCACTGTGACCATAAACTTCCTGCAGGAGCGGACAAGGTAGTGAGGGGTGGGAGACTCGGTTGTGTACCTGGCAGTGATCTTGGCCAGAATGAGTTAACGACTCACACGGGTCCCGAGAGGTGCTCCCCCCAGGAAAAGCCACAGGACATGTGGGCTCGGGATTGAATGACAAGACGGAGGTGGCCCCTTCCTACACCCTCAGCTGCCTCCTGAGGAGAGAGGCTGGGCTCTAGGATTCAGTGCTTATGGGATGCAGAGGGGCAGAAAGTTCCAGAGAGACGTCACCCTCTTCTTGCCCTTCTTTTAGTACAACCCAGCTCCTGAGGGAGCGCACCCCACATCTGAGTGGGAGAAGCCACAAGAGATCAAAAGAAGCCAAGCAAAGGTTCGTGTGAAATTTACTAGGTGTAGAATATAAATGTCTTAACATAAAAACTAAGAAAATGCTGTGAAGGCTATGTTAACCAGTTTGATGAAAGCATTTCAAATTGTTATAAAACCAGCACATGGTACCCCATGACTGCATTACTGTACACAGCTATGATTTAATTTAAAAAGAGGAAAAAAAGAAGCCAAGCAGGCTCGGCGCCTGTGGCTCAATGGACTAAGGCGCCAGCCACGTATACCTGAGCTGGCAGGTTCGAATCCAGCCCGGGCCCGCCAAACAACAATGACGGCTGCAACCAAAAAATGGCCAGGCGTTGTGGTGGGCGCCTGTAGTCCCAGCTACTTGGGAGGCAGAGGCAGGAGACTCGCTTGAGCCCAGGAATTGGAGGTT
>CAUYRH010160507.1:0-15860 GCA_963574655.1 Perodicticus potto
GAACATATTCTTCTTAGCAAAGTATCTCAAGAATGGAAGAAAATGTATCCAATGTACTCAGCCCTACTATGAAGCTAATTTATAGCTTTCATATGAAGGCTATAACCCAATTATAGCACAAGAATATGGGGAAAGGGGCACGGGAGGGGAGGGGTGGGGGAGGGTAATTGGTGGGATCACATCAACGGTACATCTTAGATGTGTACAGATGAAACTTACTAAATGCAGAATACAAATGTCTTCATACAATAACTAGGAAAGTCCCAGGAAGGCTATGTTAAACATTTTGATGAAAATGTTTCAGATTGTACATGAAGTCAGCACATTGTACCCCATGACTGCACTAATGTACACAGCTATGATTTAATAAAAAAAAAGAAAGAAAGAAAGAAAACCAGTGAAATAAGCCAATGACAAAGGACTACATGTTCTAAGATACCATTTGTATAATATGTCCATAGAGACACAGAGCAGACCAGTAGTTGCACAAGCCTGGTGAGAGCTTTGGGAGGAGGAGAGGATGGGAAGTGACTAATAATGGATATGGCTTTCTTTGGGGAGTGACAAAAATGTTCTAAAATTGATGTTGTGATAATTTCACCATACACTAAAACCACTGAGTATACAACATTAAACTGGTGGTATGATATATGAACTATACTTCAATAAAGTTGTTATTTTAAAAAACAAAATCCAGCCAAGTATGGTGGTTCACACCTGTGATCTCAACACTCAGAGGCTGAGGTGAGAAGACTGCTTGAAGCCAGGAGTCTGAGCCCAGCCTGAGCAATATAGTGAGATCCAGCCTCTACAAGAAAAAAAAAAAAAAAAAAAGAAAGAAAGAAAGAAACAAAAAACTTAGCTGGGTGTGGTGGTGGGTACCTGCAGTTATAGACACTCAGGAGGCTGAGGCAGGAGGATCACTTGAGCCTAGGAGTTTGAGGTTGCAGTGAGATAAAAACAGTCCCCAACCTTTTTGACACCAAGGACCAGTTTCAAGGAAGACAATTTTTCCAGAGAATGGGGGAGGGGGTGTTGGTGGTTGGCGGGGGATGGTTTAGGGATGAGTTAAGAACATCACCTCTCCACCTCACATCATCATGGATTAGATTCCCATGCAACCTAGATCCCTTCCATGTGGAGTTTACAGAAGGGTTCGCATTCCTATGAGACTCTAATGCCACCGCTTATCTGATAGGAAGGGGGGGCAGGGTGATGTGAGCAATGGGGAGTGGCTGTAAAGACGAAGCTCTGTTGGCTCTCCTGCCACTCACCTCCTGCTGTGTGGCCCAGTTCCTAAAAGGCTGTGGACCACGGGTTGGGGACCACAGAGCTGTGGTCATATCACTGCACTTTAAAGTAGATGCAGCATAATTCATCAGAGCCCTAAGATGTACAGATCCACAAATGATACTGGCTTCAACTTAAAATCACCAGCTGCATAGTCCCTAACAAGAATAGAGTCAGTCTGTCCTTCAAAGGACAGGACTGAAGCCAGGCACTGATTTCTCTTCTCTAGCTATGGAAGTGCTAGGTGGCATTTTCTACCAATAGAAGGCTGTTTAGTCTCTACAGAAAATCTGTTGTTTAGTGTACCCATTTTTACCAATTGCCTTAGACAGATTTTCTGGACAACTTGCAGCAGCTTCTATATCAGCATTTGCTGTTTCACCTTGTACTTTTAGGAGATGGCTTCTTTCCTTAAACCTCTTTCCTTCTTTCCATGAACCAAGCTTATTAGCTTCCAACTTTGCTCTCACAGCTCCCTCACCTCTCTTAGCTTTTCTAATATTGGAGAGAGTTAGGGCCTTGCTCTAGATTAGGCTTTGGCTTAAAAAAATATTGTGGCTATTTTGATCTTATATCCAGACCACTAAAACTTTCTCCATGTCATCAACAATGCTGTTTCTCTTTCTTATCATTCTCATGTTCACTGAAACTTCCCATTTCCTTCAAGAACTTTCCTTTGCATTCATAACTTGGTTAACTATTTAGGGCAAGGGGCTAGATTTTGGCCTATTGTGGCTTTCAACATGCCTTCCTCACTATGTTTAATCATTTCTAACTTGTTTCATTTAAAGTGAGAGAAATGGAACTCTTCCTTTCACTTGAATTAGAGGTGATTGTAGGGTTATTAACTGGCCTAATGAACATTGTTGTCCTTCAGGGAATAGGGAGGTCTGAAGCGAGAAAGGGATGCAGGGAATGGCCAGTTGGGTGAAGGAGATACATACACATTTATCAATTAAGTTCACCATCTTCTATAGGCGAGGTTCGTGGTACTCCACAACATTTACAACAGTTGCAACAAAGATTACTGATCACAGATGTCCATAACAGGTATAATAAAAATAAATTGCACAAATTATCAAAATGTGACATGGAGACACAAAATGGGCCTATGCTGATGGAAAAATGGCATCAAATGACTTGCTTGATACAGGCTTGGCACGGCACAAACCTTCAATTTGTATAATAAAAAATGTGGTATCGGGCAGAGCCTGTGGCACAAAGGAGTAGGGAGCCGGCCCCATATACTGGAGGTGGCGGGTTCAAACCCGGCCCCGGCCAAAAACTGCAAAAAAAAAAAAAAAAAAAAAAGTGGTATCTACAAAGCACAATTAAGCAAAGTGAAATAAAATGAGGTATGGTTGTAGCATAAGGAATAGTTAGAGCCCTCGTTTCTCACCCAGCCCCAGAATAGGCAGGTGAATGTTGCTTCCTGCTCTTACAGAAAACTCAGGTTTTACTACGTAGACAGAAAAAAAAAGGGAGACCCTAGATTCAGGTAAAACAAGACTGTATGACAGCAACACCTAATTATAATAAAGAGAATAAATGAACATCTGCATACATAACCGTGAAACCTCACTCCCTTCATCTTGCTTAGCTACAGGAACACAGAATCCCAGACAGAACACCTTGCAGTTCCCTACGTATCCCAACCCCCGCCCCATCCCCCAGCCTCTGCCATGTACCTCTAGGTCGAAGAATGTGTTATTATTTTCTGGGCAAAATAAGTTCACAAGAAAAAATATATAGATAATGTTTGTATGAGTGTCCTCAATTTAACAAACATTTATTGTTTGAAGGTTCATTTTGTGCTAGGGATTATTCTAGTTTGTTGGAATATATCAATGAAAATAAAGACAAAGACAAAAATCCCTGCTCCCCTGGAAGTAATATTCTAGTGAGGGAAAACAGAAAATAAGCATAATAAATAAGTAATCACATAGCATACCAGGTAAGAAAAGTGTTTTTGGGAAAAAATGAACAGAAAAATACAGAGAAACAGAGAAATAGTTCCAAAGGCATGTGAATGCAGTTTTAAATAAGGTCTTCAGAATAGGCCTCATTGAAAAGGTGATCCTGACCACACTCTAGGGAGGCCTACTGAGCAACAAATTCTATGAACACACACTGCTTATTTATATCTCACTCTTAAACATGAGAAAATAGCCATGAATCTCCAGGCATGTAAGAAACAATCAAAAACAAAATAGGAAGTGAAAGAAGAAAGCAAACACGGACAAAAAGAGCTCTGAAGAGAAGCAGTGAAGGGAATGCAAGAAATTTAAAAAACAAAACAAAGCATTATTAACATCTCAGTGACATAATATATTACATCCATAAAACAAGAACAGAATACTATTTTTCTAAAAAGACTAAAGAACAATAAGAGGTCTTAGAAATTAAATACATACACATGAAAGCAAACATTTCTTAATATAAATTAAATGAGTAGTTTGAAGGCAAGAAAGAAAAGACATTGAAAGTGAGAAAATTAGTAGCTCAATGCAGGAAGTATTTGATATTCACAGCTAACAAATGTGAATTTAGAAAGACAGCACAGAGATAAAAGAGAGGAGAAATATCAAAGAACATAAGTGCCTCCCAAGACTCAAAGACAGGCATCTCCAAACTGATAGAAACCACTAAGCAACCAGTACAATGAGGGACAGCAACATGAAATTTCAGAATATCAGGGATAAGGAGATAATAAAGCTTCTAAAGAGAAAAATAAGTCACATGCAAACTATTAGAAATTAAAAGTGACATTATATTTCTCAACATTTACACTTAAAACTATGAGGCAATGGAGAATGTGTTTAAAATTCTTAGGGAAAATTATTTCCAAACTAGAATTCCATACCCAGCCAGATCATCCCTCGAGGGTGAGATTAAAATTAAGTTTTCAGTCATGCAAGGTTTCAACAATTTACCTCCCATGTAGAAAACGCATTCCACCAAGAAAGGAAGTAAACCAAGAAAGATGAAGGCTTGAGATCCAGAAACAAGGGATCCACCAAAAGAAAAGGTGAAGGAAATTCCCAGGATAATGCTGAAGGGATGTCTTAGACACTATGTTAGTCCAAGAAACAGACACCAAGACAGGATTAGAAACACAAGAAATTTACCGGGGGAAACATATATGCAGACGATGAGGAAGGAGTCAGGGGAGGTGTAAGAGCTGCCAGAAAGCGATGTAGGTTGCTTCCCAGGAAGAGGAGACAAGGAAGGAAGGAAGACCAGGTAGTGTTTGTTAGACTGCTGGGCAGTTCCAGGGAAAGCTCAGCAAGGCTGCCCATCAGAAGACTCTTAGGAATGAGTTTGCGTTAGCACTGTTCTTGCTGTGCTCAGTCACTGGGTGGGGGCAGAATGTGCGAGGCTTGGCCTCCCTACAAGCACAATGATAGAGTCAGAGAGCAGCAGCTGGAGCTATTGGTCAGTTACTCCTTGTGGTCAGAGACCTGAGAACAATGTTCTTGACTACCTGTGGTAGCTTTGTAACATGTGAAGTCTAGCTTAAAGTACATTTCCTAGGATGCCCATTCCCACACATTTGTCTTAAGTGAGATACATACAAGCTATCTTCTCATGTAAGACTTGGAAAGTGCAAGTGAAGCAGCAGTGGTTTTGTTGTT
This sequence comes from Perodicticus potto, assembly GCA_963574655.1. NCBI lineage: Eukaryota > Metazoa > Chordata > Mammalia > Primates > Lorisidae > Perodicticus > Perodicticus potto. The sequence continues at coordinate 4,926 of CAUYRH010160507.1, forward strand.
TACACTCAAATTGAGTAGGTACTTTTGTAGATTGGACATGTTGTCACCATCTACTGGCTCATCTGGTTGTCATGGGGCAGTGGCCATTCCTGTAACTGCCTCTCCTTCTCCTGGATCCTCCTGCAGCCTTTCTAACTCCTGGGGCCAGGTGTGTGTTTAGCTTTAAGATGAAGTCCATCGGTTTCTTCTGCTGACACTCACAACACAATGTTGGAGGCAGTGAGAATAGACACAATTCTATTTCACCTTCATAGGTTCTACACTGCGCGTGTGGGTTCCAGATTGTCTTTTCTCATCACCACTTGACGGCATTCTTAACTCTCAACTTCAAACTCATCTGTTTGCATCAGGTATGAAAACTACAACCTTACCGAATTTATTTTATCAATTTCTAATTGTATTAGGTGATATCTGCAAGATGGATTCCTCAGTACACACTGCATACTCCTGCTCCCCCCAACCCCAGTGCTCTGCAGCCACAGGTCCAAGGGAGTGTTTCCAAGGAAAAAAAGTGGAACTGAGAGAGTTTATGTTGCTGTTTTAAGAGGTATTTTATAGATCTTTCAGAGAATTTAGATACATATTGATAACTTTTTTTTTTTTGAGGCAGAGTCTCATTTTGTCACGTTGGGTAGAGTGCTGTAGCATAATAGCTCACAGTAACCTCAAATTCTTGGGCTCAAGTGATCCTCTTGCCTCATCATTCCAAGTAGCTGGTACTACAGGCACCTCCGTAATGCCCAGCTACTTTTTTTTTTAGAGACAGGGTCTCACTCTTAACTCAGGCTGGTCTCGAACTCCTGAGCTCAGGTGATCTATCTGCCTCAGTTTCCCAGAGTGCTAGGATTACAGGTGTGAACCATTGTATCTGGCCAATACCTAATACTTTAAAAGTTAAGAAAAAGAGAGGCAACCATTATTTCCAGGAAAATAAAATGACACACAAAAAGGAAGTTTAAGGAGACAATATGATATGACTCAGGTATAAACAATACTTATGTGGTCATGACAATGAAAACATGCATGATGATTTCAGCAAATAACAAAAAAATATAATAGTAAGATTAAGATAAGGGAAGTACATGAGAGAAAAGATGATGATTACAGAGCTAAATCCTGATGTTTTAGAGTAGGGTATCATTAGATCATGTCTCTAAATATAGATATGAACCCCCACATGTTATTTATTTTTTTTTATTTTTTGAGACAGAGCCTCAAGCTGTCACCCTGGATAGAGTGCTGTGGCATCACAGCTCACAGCAACCTCCAACTCCTGGGCTCAAGCGAGTCTCCTGCTTCCGCCTCCCAAGTAGCTGGGACTACAGGTGCCCGCCACAACGCCCGGCCATTTTTTGGTTGCAGCCGTCATTGTTGTTTGGCGGGCCCGGGCTGGATTCAAATCCGCCAGCTCAGGTGTACGTGGCTGGCGCCGTAGCCCGTTGAGCCACAGGCGCTGAGCCCCCACATGTTATTTAAAATTGCACACATTCTGGGGCTGGGCACAGTGGCTTCACACTTGTAATCCTAGCATTCTGGGAAGCCAAGGCTGGTGGATTGCTTGAGATCATGAGTTCAAGACCAGCCTGAGCAAGAATGAGACCCCATTTCTAAAAACTAGCCAGGTGTTGTGGCAGGCACCTATAGTCCCAACTACTTAGGAAGCTGAGGTTAGAGCCCAAGAGTTTTAGGTTGCTCTAAGCTATGACACCACAACACCCTACCCAGGGTGACAAAGTGAGACTCTGTCTCAAAAAAAAAAAAATTGCACACATCCATCATAGATACTCAGAAATATGTTTTATTTACAAGTAGAAAAGTAGATATTTCCATGATTTTTTTAAACAAATAATTGGCTTACATAACTAAGAGGACAGGTCCTAAAGAGTGGGCTAGGAATGTGGAGCAAGGACAGAAAAGTGCTCATTCTAAGTGCTACTGTAATTCTTTTACACTTTCCTTTTTTTAAGAGGCAGAGTTTTGCTATGTTGCCCATGCTGGCCTCAAACTCCTGTGCTCAAGTGACCCTCCCAACTCAGCCTTCTGAGTAGCTAGGACAAAAGACACATGCCACTGTGTGTGGCTCTTTCATGCTTTTAGCTTATATACATGATTTACTGTAGTAACAACTAAATAAAAAAAAAATCAAAGTTAGTACAACTGAAAATCAAAGACTAACTTATCAAGTTAGCAAAAAACAAAAAGAAATGGGAACAATGTGACACTTGTAGAACTCTTTATGCTATTCATGAGGTTTAGCATTTTCCAAGTCGTTGATCTTCCAAGTAATATTACTATTGCTGTTACATGAGCTGTAAAATAAATGAATATGTTGAAACTTCTTTGATCTTAGACCAAAAATGAAATAGAATGTGTATATATGATACGTATGAGAAAATCTCATGCAAATACACAAAAATTTAACTTTTTGCATGTATGAGTAATTTTTAAGGTAGAGCAAATTGAAGAGTACACTGTCATCGTATTGCCACACTTTGACAGTAAACAAATATTCAAAACAAAGAAAGGTTAAAGCTAGTCTGTAAGTACACATGCCAGTAATGTATGCAAGAAAAGAGGCTATTTGTTGGCCTACTGCTAGAGTATATGCCACTGAAAAACAGGTGGGTAAATCATGAATTTAAGATGCAGAAAAATCACTATGAAATAATTTTTATATAAATACTTTAACCACTAATATTCACTTATTTAAAAATCCAAATGACGCAGAAAGATACATGGAGACTCAATTACCTGTTAAAAAATGTTCAGTATAGCAGTGAAGGCTTTAAAAAATAATTTCACAATCAAGCTGCCTTCATAAGGACTGCTATAAAGCTAACTTATAAGGCAAAAAATATAAGAAACAGGTGACAAACTATAAAGATACTGTGTACAAGCCCATGCTCTTGTATCTTTATCAACTCAAAGAAATAGTTATGTGTAGCTAAAAGTCTCAATTTCAAGAGATTATGTAGAAAAGCATATACTACTGTATGCTTTTAGAGCTTATAAAAACTACCAGTTTTCAAGACTTTGCTCCTTCCGATTTATAATACATTGAGCTGCTACTATGTGCCATGACAACAGGAACAAATGATGTTCTGAAAGAAAAGTTAAGACAATTACTAAAAAGCAAACTAACAAGAATGTGTGAGGAGTCAGCAAGCAATACTGTCCACCAGACCACTGACTAAAATGTAATAACTGGTCCCAAATATACAGTAATCTCATCATTTTTTTTTAATTGTTTGGGATTCACTGAGGGTGCAAAGAATCAGGTTACAATGATTGCATTTGTTAGGTAAAGTCCCTCTCATAATTGTGTCCTGCCCCCAAGAGATGTGCCGTACACTGTGACCCCCCATGCCTTTCCCTCCTCCCCTCTCCTCACTCCCTCAGTAATCTCATTCTAATAATCAGAAGAAACAATAATTAAAAATTAATTAAAAAGTACATTCTAATTGATCAGGAAACCCAGAATGAAATTCAGAGATAAACAAACCTAAAATTATATCTTTATGCAAAATAGTCAAATGGTAAAAACCTAGTTTTAGCAAACACATATATTATACTTGCTCTTATATTAATTTCTATATGGGAAGTTTCTTTCTCTCTCTCTCTTTTTTTTTTTTTATATGGGAAGTTTCTAAGAGAAAAACAAATGATGTTGAGCAATTCCAGTAAACCTTATGGGAGACTGTGGATAACAAGTTTGACTTTACCAAATTTAAACCTGAAGCCTTCTATTATCTAGTAAATAATTTCTCTTTTTGATGTTTTATGAGTCTGAATGAAGCTAGAGACTGCCAATATCCTAGACTACATTTGGCAAGTTTGCTGTCTGTGTCTAATATGATATTCAGCAGCGTAATAAAAGTAAAAATGAATGAATGAATAAGAAAACGAAAAATATTCTCAGGGTCCATAAATATACTTCCTAATACACTCCTTGATTAGAATAATTATGTAGGATTAGCTGAAAAATGTAACTAGCTAAATACTGTCAAGACAGACAACACATTTAAGAATCTGAATTTCAAGTGAAATGCAGGCCATTTATGATATTTTTATATACATCTAGCCAAAATATACTTTACTTTATAAATAAAATAGATTTCAAAGGGCAAAACCCAATATTTAAATCAATCCTTCTTCACATACATCTTCAACAAAAGCTCATTATTTCTCACCTTTAATACTTTCTAGCTTCATTTACTACTTTTCATTATTTTATAGTATATAATAAACATACAAGCTTCCTCTCTACTTTTTGATATCCCAATGACAATAGTATAACAACATACAGCCATGATAACTTATCCTAGAAACAGAAACCCTCACAAATTGAAAACTATAAGGACCAACAAATGTTTCACTACGCTCAGAAAACACAGAGTCTTTATTCCAAGAAGAACTTACAGTAAAAAAAATGATGTGTGAACAGCAGACACTGATGTTCACACAAGCATACTGCAGACAGCCCAGCAGGCGGTTTTCTGTTTTTTTTGGATTATGCTCTAGAGGTGCTGGCACAATGGAACTTCAATACCATAACCGCTTATTTCTCTGTGTATCTTTAAAATAACAGGTAAAGAAAAAAATAACTACCAAAACAACAAAGTAAAATGTTTTTAATTCTTCTTTTCAAACGATGTAATTTATAACCATTACAGAAATAGAGAAGAAGCACAAAAGGGGAGGGGGGAATAAAATAATGTTCCAAAGGTTCAGTTTACAAGGACCTCACACAAAGTTTTTTTTTTCTCTGCAACTCTTACTAGAAACAGTATTATTTGCTAAAAATGCACTCGCTGCCAAGAGCTATGGTCCATCTAAAGCAAAATACTTAAGATGGAAATAGAGTGTTAATACAAAAAACGGCAGGATTCAGTATACAAATTTCTGTAAAATCTATTAAAAAAAAGATACAGTTTTGATTTTGATCTTTTTTGACTAAAAAATAACTGTAATAATAGCTAAAATACGAAAATATATAACACTGTATTAAAACAATAAGAAATAATCAAATTCCAAACTTCCTAATTAATCCCTTTTTTTATGTTATTGGGAATTCAACACTAGTCTTGGTTCACATGATAGAACAATGGGAAAATTTTCCGAATGGCTGAACACTAACCCTGACAAGTGTGGAGAGCCAACTACAATACATTATGTGGTAGCATAACCTGCCACCCACGTTGCTGAGAGAACAGCTTTCAAACACATGCACCGAGCTGTAAAACCTCAAAAATCCCTTATTACACATTGTCTTTCTTACTCTAGGTGAAATATACCATCAATTCTTTCCATTATAAATCTTTTTTTTATTACTATATTTGAAGCCCATTTACAACTAAACTCTTGTTTTCTGATAACGTAAAAGATGACTTTTTTAAAAAGTCAGAGAAAAAAATGCCATAGGAAAGTTATCACTGCCTATATATTACAAATGAAAGCTGATGAACCTGCTGTACAATTTCCCATAGATTATTTTGGGAATCCATATTAACTAAAATGACTCTCCAGATAAATCTTTTTTTTTCTTCCCTCTATAGACCAAACCCTTATAGCGTGGTTCAGTAAGTTTCTGAAAGTATTTGAAAATATTTGCTTCTTTCAGAAAGACTGATATATTGCTTTGGATGTTCTTTAACATAATGCACAGTTTTCATAATTATTCCCCCCCCCCCAAAAAAAGCAAAACAAAGTGTCAAAATTAGTCACCAAATGATTATTTCCTCTCTCTTTCGGTGTCTCTTTCCAACATTCACCCACTTCCTCCTGGACCAAAATAAACACAAACCTATGCCTAAATAAATAAATATTCGCAGATATAATGGTGTGCTTGACAATATTTATATTGTACTGATGAAACATGTAAATGAAGCAAGACTGCAGAATGACAGAAGTACTTCATCCTCATTACAGCGCTGTTTGTCAAAAATATGTCCTTACCTTTTAGAAAAGAGCACACTGCAATAATGATTATCAAATATGAACAAAGGGGCTTGAGATGTAGAATAAGAAGGATAAAAAAACCAAAAAACTTAAAGTTATTACTATTTGGAGATTCAAGATGGGTAAAGTCATTTCAAAAACTGTTTCTCTAACATTTTACCTGATTAATTTCCCTCCAAATTTCCCCCTCCTATTCTTTCCATTTCTTTCCCTCCAACTCCCACCACCATGACCCACCTTTACCCACAGTCTGCTAAATAAAGTATAGTATTATAAGACATAACAGTTTCTTTTGGGGTCTTCCTTTACAATGTTGTTGGCAGAGAGAATTTTATTTGTAAGTGTTTATTATACTGACAGAGTCAATTAGTCTTGTGAACTATTGGGTCTTCCCGCCTGATAGTTTGGTGGTACTATTCATAACCTATAACTAGGGGCAGCCAGTTAACCTCAGAAACATAACAACACTAGCTACTAAGGGGATTTTAAGTTTATCTTTATCTTAATAACAAACTCTAGTAATATCATTTCTTTCAAACTGGTGGTATACTTATTCATACAAATGCTATATTTTTCCAAAATTAGATTCATTTATAAGTTACGATACAAAAATTAGAGTAATTTTTATTTTATAGAAGTTAACCATAACTATTTTGGGGCTTTTTGAAAACTATTTAATAATCAGCTATTATGCCTCTATTGTTTTTATGTTTCTACAACTAGATAAAACATGAGAAACCTTTAATAATGAGAAACATGCAATATCCAGTGCTTATATGGAGATTTTGACCAACATGCAGAAAGCACAATTCTTCTAGAAGTTAATGGGAAAACCAAATTTGTATTTTACTTCAAATAATCTTTAAGTTGTCAAATATTTATTTTTTAAAGTTCAAAAGAAAATGTGCACTGAGAGTTTCCTTTGTGATAGGCAGTGTGAATAAGTACTTTGCAAACTTTATGTTATTCAATTAATCATCTCAGAATGATTAGTAAGACAGGCATGTTATCCCTATTCTACATATGAGGAAACAGGTTTTGGAAGAGCCAAATATGTCTCAAAGTTCCACATAGTTAATCACTAAGATTTGAAACCATATCTCTGTAGTTCACCAAATTGTGGCCTTTCATCAGTACTGCGCCTATGACATAATTCCTTGGTGATCTTCCCCATGTCATCATGTAATAACTGGATCACAGAATACTGCCAAGCTCCAAAGTCATTCTCCAAAAGAATATTATCCAATTATTAATGACCCAGAACTCAGAAGGAAATTAATGGATCAGAGTGCTTGACATTCCTATAATGATATCAACATTGAAGTTTTATTAATGGTAAAAGAATATTAAAAAAACTGGAGTTTTTTTGGTCAACCCAAATGCACTCTCATTATGTATAAACATAAATGTAACGCACGGGTCCTCACTTGCATATATACATACTTATCCAAACTGTCACTGCCCATGCTCCTGGTTCCCAAAACAAAAGTATCATCTATTATGCTAGGTGACAAAAAAGGGAAAAGTTGTTTAAAGCCACTAGGTGTCATGGTATCAATTTCTTTGCAATGAAGGAGTTTTAAAACAAGCTGAATGATATTTTCATACCATAGCTTTTTCTAGCAAAAGTTATAATTACTTCTTTTTGCTTCATAAATTTTCAAACAGAAGCAATTTGTTCAGTTGTTGGGCCAAATTGCCCTAAAAGCAAATGCTTATTACAGGCTTGCACCTTGAGCATTTCCAAAATTCACCTACTACTCCCAAATTCCCTGCCTATGGATCGCCTAGGGAGACTCTCAAGGCCTCATTCTCTTCTTAGTGGAAAAGTGTGCAAAAATACTTGTGCAATTAGGATAGATCGTGCTTTCTCGAAAATATTGGTATGGTAAAAGTCATGGCAGTTAAGATGTCTAAATAATGTTTTTGTTTTAAATGCGAATTTATAAATAATACATCCTGCAGAGAAAATATAAGCGCCAAGAAGTAAAATCCAAAGTCATCCATATTCTTTACAAGCTTTGCTTATCCTTTAAATATATCAAATCTAAATAAATCTTATAAGTACAGAAAATTTCAAGAACACAAAAAATCAAAGTATCCAAGTTACTAAACCTATTACTTTAATAAAGAAAGATTGAATTTTGACACAATAGAGCAAGACATACTCTAGTGGATTTTATGCTATTAACTACATAGTATCAGAAATAAATTGCTAAACTACTACTTTACATACGCCACAAACCAATAGTGCCACTGATGTCATGTAAGAGGATTAAATCTGTATATCTAACCCAACACTGAGGGAACTCTCATTAAAATACATGAAAAACAATAGATCATCTGCATGGGATGTTCTCTCTGTCCAAATATGAATAGTTGGTATTGAAATGTCAAATAACATTAAAAATAAAAACCGGCTCGGCGCCTGTGGCTCAACAGGCTAAGGCGCCAGCCACGTACACCTGAGCTGGCAGGTTCGAATTCAGCCCGGGCCTGCCAAACAACAATTATGGCTGCAACCAAAAAACGGCCGGGTGTTGTGGCGGGCGCCTGTGATCCCAGCTACTTGGGAGGCAGAGGCAAGAGACTCGCTTAAGCCCAGGAATTGGAGGTTGCTGTGAGCTGTGATGCCACAGCACTCTAGCCAGGGTGACAGCTTGAGGCTCTGTCTCAAATAAATAAATAAATAAATAAATAAAAATAAAAACCAAAATGCTTCATGCTTAGATCTGATAGTAAGGAATTGATACAAGACAATCCATCTAGTTGCTTTTACTTGAACGTGCCTTAATGTAGATGAGAGACATTTCTGTAGCACTTTTCAACCTTCTGCATTCATGTATGAGTAAGCCATTTGAAAGCTAAAGGAAAAAAGAAGTACAGAAGTACAGAAGGACATAAATTTCTATAGACTGGGAATCAACTATGTGTTAGGTGTGCAGTAGATGTTTTACGTGGCTTACTTCACTTAATTTTCAAAACTATCCAAACTGGACAAACACTGTGATCCTCACTTTTTTAAGTAAATAAACAGACGCTCAGAAAGGACAAAAAAATTGTCCTGTACCACAAAATAAAGAAGTGATAGTACCAAGATTCCAACTGTGAACTGACAGACTCCAACTCTATGATTAAAGCAGCATGTGGCAAAGACAATCTAGAAACATGTTCCTTTCTCTGGCTTAGATCTCATCCTTCTGTCCTCCTCTGAAAACAATATTTAAAACCCAGATTGCAGATTATGAAACAGACTGGCTTTTTCTCCCTGTAAGCCAAGGTTAGAGAACTCTGCGTTCAATGGTAAGTACAATATGACTCTGGGGGAATATTAGCAAATTTCAAATGACTCCTACCTCAGGTTAAACGGAGTTCAGTGAGTCATGATAATTCCATGCTACTGATAATCTTGATTTTGGACAACAGAAAACTTTCAAAATTTGAATTCCATATCTGTCTTAGACAATTCCTTCTCAACATAAGGTAACTCTTTACACAAAAGGAGTATTTTAAAGCCAGGAACACTCCTTAATGCTGTTCACTAAATTTCCTCAGGGAAATAAAAGTTTAAATTTGATAAAGCTAATGTTTAACAACTACATTTTATAAAATGCCTGAGAAAAAAATTGATTCAATTTTTACTCTTTTATCATCTTAAATGTGAAGTGGTGACCAAGAGGCTGAGGCAGGAAGACTGTTTGAACCAGTGGTGACCAGAAGTTTGAGGTTGCTGATGCCATGGCACTCTAGCCTGAAGCAACAGAGTGAGACTCTGTCTCAAAAAAAAAAAAAAAACAAGTGAAGTGGCTACCTAATTACTGAGGTCTTAGAAGAGTAAAGGCAGGAAGAGATTTCTTCCCATTCCTCAGTCTGATCTTATTCCCTAAAGGACCTTCCTTATCATTCTTAACCTGAGCTTATCATGTTTGGACCACGATAAGAGGCAAGTTCTGAGTCACCTAGCTTCCTCCAAGGTACATTCCCTTTAGTGATTATCTTCTCTATGATCACATGCTTATATTAGAAAGTCGGGCTGTTAGGGTAGAATCACTTTAAGAACCAATTTGCCTTGGGCTCTTGAGTAAAGCTAAAACAGATGCCCCTCCACTGTCTTCAAAATAAATTATCAAGAGCCACCGCAGAAAAAAGTGACACAAATATTTAACTAAGTACCTATATGTCAGGTAATATTCTTTTCCTAAGGGAAGCGATCATAGGTTTATGGCAGCTGAAAAGAAACATGCCATAAAATGACAAAATACATGGCTAAGGGCTAGAATTAGTATATAAAAATATATACTAATTGTGTGTACACAATTGTGTGTGTACAATTGTTACCAAATAGGCCACAAATTTGGTTCCAAGGTTCCTGACAGTCCAAACAAAGTGGGTATCATTATTGGTTCTCACAGACCATAGAGCTGTTTCTGCTTACAAACAGACTGGTTTCCAAAACACCAACATTATACTCCATCACATGTGCAAATTTTAAATTACAGAAACAACTGCTAATACCATCTACTGGTGGCTGACAAGGTTGAGATACTCCTCCTCACCACCCTCAATGTAGACCTATGAATTTATAATTAATTCTAAAGCAAAATTCTATAAAAGCAATCTTATAAAATAATATAGCCAAAATATAATATTTATAATAGCTAGAAAGCATGTATATCTCTCAGGCAGTTTCCAATTAAAAAAAAAGAAAAGCTGAATGTCCTAATACAACTATTAGAGAAATAGTTTGAAGATCTAAGACTAATTCACCCTCCCTGACCCCAACTTGGGAAGTCCCCTTTCCTGTTATCTTGTCTTCTTCTACTGTTAAAGTTATAGGATTCCTGTATACATCATTCACCGGTAAAATCCTGGAATCCTCCATCTTCTACGGAGGCAGACAATGAAGACAGCCAACCACAGACCACCTACACTTGTGAGCCAAAAGAAAGTTTGAAGTTATTATTTAGGAAACAGCTA